>JARYGA010019154.1:0-29679 GCA_030545235.1 Helianthus tuberosus
CGTTTTCCTGAAAACGAAAATCGAATTTTTGGTAGATCATCCTATCTTCATGGATGGATTCTTGAAATGATTAAAGTGCCAAATGAAATCCACGAATTGGATTCCTGGTGTGCTTTAAGTATCCGCGTCTAAATATAACAAATCAATAACCAAGTTAAACAACTATGTGATTATGTGCTTATGTGTTTCCTTTTATGTTTTTGGTGTAATCCAAGTTTTTGTTATCCAAATCCTCGTAGAATCTTCCATATCTTCGTATAAGGGATTCATAGTAGGATATCCAAAGGTGCTATATTAAACCCTCAATGGGCTTGTACGTAATAGTAAAGACCCTTGGATTATATTGTACCATTCCATAATTAGACCCCGGAGTGGTCTAAGTAAACAGATTGATCCAAAAATATGGTTAGGAATATCATGTGATGATATAGCTGAAAGGACTCCTTGGTGGCCTAATTAAAAGGATCATTTGTCGATCTAATTAAAAGGACCCTATGGTAGTCTAGTCACACTCATCACAGGTTTGATTTTCCTCCCCTTCACATACAAACAAATTGTGCGGACTATGCAAGGAATTGCGTAATTATGGATGCATACATAATTATGGAATTCAGTGCATGGAAACCACAGCTAGTTTGGTCGTGTGTCTGGAAAATGACTCATTTCGTTCATTTTCGGTTCTGAAGAAGTTGTGGAAAATGACTCATTTCGTTCATTTTCGGTTCTGAAGAAGTTGTGGAAAATGACTCATTTCGTTCATTTTCGGTTCTGAAGAAGTTGTGGAAAATGACTCATTTCGTTCATTTTCGGTTCTGAAGAAGTTGTGGAAAATGACTCATTTCGTTCATTTTCATTTCTGAAAAATGTCCGTTAAGGAAATGTCAGGATTATGCCTTACATATCTCGGGTGGTTATTTGACACAAAGTCACAAATAGACTCCTACGTATTAATTTCGGGACGAAATTTCCTAAAGTAGGGGAGACTGTGACACCTGTGTCACTTCAACCATCAAAAAAATGCCAAACCAATGAAATATTGTATTTCATACTTGGGATTTGTAAAAATATGTGTATCGTTTGCACATATCAACTCTTGTTCAATTCCAAACTCTAAATCGCTTTCTGGAAGGTTATACGCGCACCGATGCGTAAATATAACCAGTTTAATGCAACAAACACTCCGGAATAGTGAAATAGGCTTAACATACCTTAAATAACCTTTACATAACTTAGAAATAAGTTTTAAAGGCTTTGGTATGGCAAAAACAAGCTAATTCGCTTACAGGGACTAAATTTGACAAACTGCGAAAATATGCCAATTTGAACTGTAACAGACATTCCGGAACATGACCATAAGTTAAATATACCATAAATATCCTTTACATAGCTTAGAAATAGGCTTTGAGGTGTTCGGTATGCTAAAATAAACTTTTGTGTCATTCAGGGACTAAAAGCGTCAAAAAGTGCACAAGTTTGCATTTTTACGCATAACTTACGTTCTGAATACATCCGGACATCCAAAAATTTATGTAAGCGCTATAATATTTTATTTTAGTGTTTGGCATGAGAAAAATCCGTTCGTTGCGTCATTTAGATCGTTTTTCGCGCTTATGCGCATTCCGTCGTAATTAACCGAACATCGTGTTCGTACGACCAAACGAACTGACATCCGGCATATTTTTGAACATGTTTCATGCCCACAATGTTTAGGCATCCTTATGGAGCCTTGAAAATGATTTAACGAACCTTAAACACGTCGGAAATGGCCTTAATACGCAACGGGGACTGAAAGGTGGACATTTGAAATTGTTTGCTGATCAGGGGACCCCTAGCGCGACGCCTAGCCCCCCCTAGCGTCACGCTAGGCCCCTTCTGATCAGGAAAGGTCATTTAAACACAAGATTAACATCCCTTAGCATCCCCCAAAGGTCAAGTGCCACATGTTAAACTCTTATGGTGTCCAAAATCAGTAACCACAACATTACAACAAGTGTAGGGATGTGATCATTCCCTCTTCTCCAAGGAACGATCCTAACGGTGGACCGAAATCTATAAATACCCATCACATTTCACTTCATTTCTCACAAGAATCTGATCATTTGTGCTCTAAGTTGAAACCTTTGTTTCATACCTGAGCTATTTTGATCAAGATTACCATTCGGGGACCCTTCGTAAGTGTTCCTTCGTTCTTTTATTGCTTTTCGAGTCCGAAAGTCAAACTTTGTTTGACTTTCTGCATTGACCAGTCTATGGTCGATGCGAAGTTCGTTTGAACTTCATAACGTGAGCGTGATCACGATGGTTATAGTCCCTAGTGACTATACCTACTGATTACCACGTTATCTAGGCTCAGTGACGAGCCGTAGTTTCGGTCAGAATACGTATTCTTGCGTATTTTGTAACCAAACTACTCTTAGGTATCAAAACCGTTTGTTTTGATACCAAACCTATTTTCTAAACTTAGTTAAGCATGTTTTAGCATGCTTAGCTCGTCACTTTTAGTTTAGTGCTTATATACGATCGTAAGGTAAGCGATCTAAACAATCGCTTATACTTTCGAACCCGACCCGTTTGGTCGATCATTAGGATCCGACCAAGCACATTAGGTGACCATAGTATATAGGGAATAACCTTATGAGGTTATACCTTATGGTCGCTTCGTTTAAGTAGTTGTTTGATAGGTAGTTTATATGCCTTAGGTAAATTACCAAAATACCCCTATGATGCCAAAATTCATTTTAAACATATGTAACATAACTTTTGACATCTAAAATGATTTGACAACCATATTAGACATGTTAAGGCATATATTACTTGTCATAGGACTAGTTAGACGGTCCGAACGCGTTTCACGCGAACGACGCGTTAAAGTAGCATAAGCTACCTAAACGGGTCGTAATGGGTCACAAGCACTTAGGTTAGGTTTCATTTAGTATGTAGGCTTTGTTAAACCATACTACATGAGTTCCCATACTCATTTGGTTTACGAACCCTCATTCTATCCGATCTTCCGATTTAGGTCCAGTTTATTAATGTAGTTACCTATATTAGGTGCCGTTTGATATTCCGAGATCTCTAGCATTGCTTGGTGGTTATCTTAGGACTTCTGAGCAATCTCAAGTGAGTACATAGACCCCTCTTTTACTGTTTTCCAAACGTTTTGGGGTGGAACACATGTGCCTACTTGTTACTTTCGTGCTTTCCTGTTTTTCACATCATATACCTGCTATGTTCGTTAGTACATTATAGTACATGATTTCATTACATTTCATGCTAGGTGTGCCCATTGTGTGCATTACTTAGTACATCGTTTTACATTACATTTCATGCTAGGTGTGCCCATTGTGTGCATTACTTAGTACATCGTTTTACATTACATTTCACACTACGTATGTTCATTTGATTACATACTTAGTGCATCGTTTTCACATGCTTACATTTTGGATGCATATTGCATGATTTACATTGATCATGCATTACCACAGGACATAACTTTGATTTAAACCAAGTTTTACTTCAATACTATGTTCTTGTGCATATGGTTTAGTTGATGCATTTCACTAGCCATACATATCATTTTGGTTACACATTACATGGTTTACATTTGACACATAAACACTTTTGACATTGGTTATACATTATATGATTTACATCTTGACATAAACATTTTAACATATTATTGCAATACATTTGGAAGTTGGTTTAAACATAGACATCTTACATTGTTTGGTTTGGTTTGAGTAAGTGATTAAGTAACGAGGCGTGTGTAATATGATACAAGCATGGTGGATACGCCGCTGGTACTTCCTATATATAAGTGTTTGTATGGTATTACATGTCGTAGCGTTATTTGGATCATTTCAATTTGAGACATATAACATTTTATACAAATAACATACTTTTCACAAGACATTGTTTTACAAGCAACTTATCTTATACAAACTCATTTTACAATGGTTATTCATTTAACCATACATTATTCTCTTATTTATACATATCATCTGATCTTATCGTTTATCAAATGATTTACAAAACAAAGCAAATTACAAGGTTCATGACTAAACATTTTCTCAAACATAAGTCATGAAACCTATTTTCACAAAACCTATGTATCTCACAGGAATTTTTATGCTGACGTACCTATTTTCACATGTGTTTTTCAGGAGCTGTTGCATAAGATGATCAAGATACACATAGGTAGACTTGGGCTTTAGTGACAATAAAAGATGCAAGACTAGTTAATTATGTTGTATTTCTTTGTTTGTTAAGACATTGTAACACTTCTAATCAATAAAACGAAACTTAAATTGCCATGGATTTGAAACAATTAATTCTGTTACAACACTCCCCGACATTTCCGCCACGTTTTGTATGTTCTACGTGGTCGGGGTGTGACAGAAAAGATGGTATCAGAGCCAATGGTTATAGGGAATTAGGTTATTAGTAATGCTTTGACCTAGTCTATAACCTTCTTAGGACCCTAACGCGAGTTTACTTGCGTTTAGTCATAAAACAATACCGTCACCTATCCTTAGGCGACGACCACAACAAGAACATAAATTTCAAAACCGCTTTGAAAACTAATCATCTGTTCTCGGATGATTGATTACAAGGTTTTGAACCCTCAGTTATAAGGTTTTGAACCCCTTTTGAATTTTCAAACTCTTGCCAAAGTTTTGAGTCCTAAATGATGTGAACACGTGCAAACTGGAAGGGTGAATGCCTGTATTCTGGGTTTTCTGTCTAGGCAAGCACTTCGTATACATCTCATCAGACGCGAGACCAGTTGTGCTTACCTGGGAATTCTTGGGATGAGTGTTCACTTATAGGCGAGCATGTCTTCGCGATACATTATTTTTTTGACCTATTTACTTTGATTGATCACCGAGGTCGTTTGTTGCTTCGTAGTAACAAACAAATGACCACTACCCTTGCTTTCATCAGATTTGTTTCATCTCATTCTTTTCGTCTAATTCTCTCACTCGTTTCATTTCATGTTTCCTCTTTTAGAATGCCTCCACGACGCGAAAATCCGGTATCTATTGAAGATCTGGCAGCTGTCATTACACAGCAAATAACTGCTGCAATCCCGACCATCGTTGCCCAATGTCACCAAGCTATCAACAACAATAATGCCCTCTGCAACTTCAAGACGTTCAACTCGGCTAAGCCATCAAAGTTTTATGGGTCTCAAGGAGCGACTGCACTTCTGCAATGGTTCGAGAGTCTAGAGAGCACCTTCAGGCATGTTCAATGTCCAAACGAGCGAAAGGTAGATTTCGCATCTAGTGTATTTGAGAAACGAGCTTTGACGTGGTGGAACGGTGTGGTGAGAGATAGGGGTGCCGAAGTGGCACTGGCCCAAACTTGGGAAGAACTTCGAGCACTGATGATGAAGGAATTCTGTCCTCAACACGAGATCAGGGCATTGGAAAGGGAATTCGATGATCTTAAGCAAGACAGCGGTGAACATCGAGCATACACTGATCGATATGAGGAGCTGAGCCTGTTGTGTCCTACCATGGTTACGCCTTTGGATAAGGCGATCCAAAAATACATTGATGGTCTCCCTGACTCAGTTCAAGACATTGTTACCGGTAGTAACCCCCCTACGGTTAGGCAGACCATTGAGCTATCTGCAACTTTGACTGAATCTCAGATCAGGAAACGTAAGCTTTTCCGAAAGGGTGACAAGAAACCGGTCGAGGAATCGAAACCAATCGAGGAATCAAAGACCATGGATGAACAGACTGGATCCCTTGAGCGGTCAAAGAAGCAAAAGGCTTCTCAGAACTTCGCCATGGTCGCTCACAATGGTCAAGCCGTCCCCAAACAACCAGCTCAACCCCGTGCTAGGAAGCCATACAATGGAACTTCACCTTTGTGCAACCGATGTAACCTTTATCATCATATTAATGTGAAGTGCCGCGAATGCCAAATTTGTGGACGTAAAGGTCATACAGCAAAAGTTTGCGTAGCAGCAGTTTCACTAAATCAAGCTGACAACAAACCTGCTCGAGCTCGCTTTCCACCAGGTTCTTGCTACAAGTGTGGTGAGATGGGACATTTCCGAAGAAATTGTCCAAAGCTTGCTAATGCTAATCCAGCACAGAGATGAGCATCTGACCGACTAGAAGACAACACCGTTTAGAAATAATCATGTCTTATTTTCTTTTGTTGTCAAGGTCCATGAAACAGTTGTTATCATTGTTAATAAATAAATCTTTTTATTTACATTGCAATGTATTTATGTGATTGTATGTATAAACAACATATCCCCTACAATACCGACAATCAAGGAATCGTATTCCTTGAAAAGCAAACTACCCCCAAAATTCTTCCATTTTACAATCTCTTGCGTTTTACACAAAGATCCTAAGTACCCGTCTCTTGCAAAGAGACGAAGTACAAGGTGCAAGTTATAATTCTGTACGAATACCCCAAGTACCACTATAAATTCTTAATAGGGTACCCAAGGGTATTTCCGTATGTCCTAAATTATTGTGTACCTTAATTCGCATATTGCGTTTTCCTGAAAACGAAAATCGAATTTTTGGTAGATCATCCTATCTTCATGGATGGATTCTTGAAATGATTAAAGTGCCAAATGAAATCCACGAATTGGATTCCTGGTGTGCTTTAAGTATCCGCGTCTAAAGATAACAAATCAATAACCAAGTTAAACAACTATGTGATTATGTGCTTATGTGTTTCCTTTTATGTTTTTGGTGTAATCCAAGTTTTTGTTATCCAAATCCTCGTAGAATCTTCCATATCTTCGTATAAGGGATTCATAGTAGGATATCCAAAGGTGCTATATTAAACCCTCAATGGGCTTGTACGTAATAGTAAAGACCCTTGGATTATATTGTACCATTCCATAATTAGACCCCGGAGTGGTCTAAGTAAACAGATTGATCCAAAAATATGGTTAGGAATATCATGTGATGATATAGCTGAAAGGACTCCTTGGTGGCCTAATTAAAAGGATCATTTGTCGATCTAATTAAAAGGACCCTATGGTAGTCTAGTCACACTCATCACAGGTTTGATTTTCCTCCCCTTCACATTACAAACAAATTGTGCGGACTATGCAAGGAATTGCGTAATTATGGATGCATACATAATTATGGAATTCAGTGCACGGAAACCACAGCTAGTTTGGTCGTGTGTCTGGAAAATGACTCATTTCGTTCATTTTCGGTTCTGAAGAAGTTGTGGAAAATGACTCATTTCGTTCATTTTCGGTTCTGAAGAAGTTGTGGAAAATGACTCATTTCGTTCATTTTCGGTTCTGAAGAAGTTGTGGAAAATGACTCATTTCGTTCATTTTCGGTTCTGAAGAAGTTGTGGAAAATGACTCATTTCGTTCATTTTCATTTCTGAAAAATGTCCGTTAAGGAAATGTCAGGATTATGCCTTACATATCTTGGGTGGTTATTTGACACAAAGTCACAAATAGACTCCTACGTATTAATTTCGGGACGAAATTTCCTAAAGTAGGGGAGACTGTGACACCTGTGTCACTTCAACCATCAAACAAATGCCAAACCAATGAAATATTGTATTTCATACTTGGGATTTGTAAAAATATGTGTATCGTTTGCACATATCAACTCTTGTTCAATTCCAAACTCTAAATCGCTTTCTGGAAGGTTATACGCGCACCGATGCGTAAATATAACCAGTTTAATGCAACAAACACTCCGGAATAGTGACATAGGCTTAACATACCTTAAATAACCTTTACATAAGTTAGAAATAAGTTTTGAAGGCTTTGGTATGGCAAAAACAAGCTAATTCGCTTACAGGGACTAAATTTGACAAACTGCGAAAATATGCCAATTTGAACTGTAACAGACATTCCGGAACATGACCATAAGTTAAACATACCATAAATATCCTTTACATAGCTTAGAAATAGGCTTTGAGGTGTTCGGTATGCTAAAATAAACTTTTGTGTCATTCAGGGACTAAAAGCGTCAAAAAGTGCACAAGTTTGCATTTTTACGCATAACTTACGTTCTGAATACATCCGGACATCCAAAAATTTATGTAACACTATAATATTTTATTTTAGTGTTTGGCATGAGAAAAATCCGTTCGTTGCGTCATTTAGATCGTTTTTCGCGCTTATGCGCATTCCGTCGTAATTAACCGAACATCGTGTTCGTACGACCAAACGAACTGACATCCGGCATATTTTTGAACATGTTTCATGCCCACAATGTTTAGGCATCCTTATGGAGCCTTGAAAATGATTTAACGAACCTTAAACACGTCGTAAATGGCCTTAATACGCAACGGGGACTGAAAGGTGGACATTTGAAATTGTTTGCTGATCAGGGGACCCCTAGCGCGACGCCTAGCCCCCCCTAGCGTCACGCTAGGCCCCTTCTGATCAGGAAAGGTCATTTAAACACAAGATTAACATCCCTTAGCATCCCCCAAAGGTCAAGTGCCACATGTTAAACTCTTATGGTGTCCAAAATCAGTAACCACAACATTACAACAAGTGTAGGGATGTGATCATTCCCTCTTCTCCAAGGAACGATCCTAACGGTGGACCGAAATCTATAAATACCCATCACATTTCACTTCATTTCTCACAAGAATCTGATCATTTGTGCTCTAAGTTGAAACCTTTGTTTCATAACTGAGCTATTTTGATCAAGATTAGCATTCGGGGACCCTTCGTAAGTGTTCCTTCGTTCTTTTATTGCTTTTCGAGTCCGAAAGTCAAACTTTGTTTGACTTTCTGCATTGACCAGTTTATGGTCGATGCGAAGTTCGTTTGAACTTCATAACGTGAAAGTGATCACGATGGTTATAGTCCCTAGTGACTATACCTACTGATTACCACGTTATCTAGGCTCAGTGACGAGCCGTAGTTTCGGTCAGAATACGTATTCTTGCGTATTTTGTAACCAAACT
The DNA here is from genome assembly GCA_030545235.1 of Helianthus tuberosus. Lineage (NCBI taxonomy): Eukaryota > Viridiplantae > Streptophyta > Magnoliopsida > Asterales > Asteraceae > Helianthus > Helianthus tuberosus. Next base: position 8,935 of record JARYGA010019154.1, read on the forward strand.
ACTCTTAGGTATCAAAACCGTTTGTTTTGATACCAAACCTATTTTCTAAACTTAGTTAAGCATGTTTTAGCGTGCTTAGCTCGTCACTTTTAGTTTAGTGCTTATATAGGGTCGTAAGGTAAGCGATCTAAACAATCGCTTATACTTTCGAACCCGACCCGTTTGGTCGATCATTAGGATCCGACCAAGCACATTAGGTGACCATAGTATATAGGGAATAACCTTATGAGGTTATACCTTATGGTCGCTTCGTTTAAGTAGTTGTTTGATAGGTAGTTTATATGCCTTAGGTAAATTACCAAAATACCCCTATGATGCCAAAATTCATTTTAAACATATGTAACATAACTTTTGACATCTAAACTGATTTGACAACCATATTAGACATGTTAAGGCATATATTACTTGTCATAGGACTAGTTAGGCGGTCCGAACGCGTTTCACGCGAACGACGCGTTAAAGTAGCATAAGCTAACTAAACGGGTCGTAATGGGTCACAAGCACTTAGGTTAGGTTTCATTTAGTATGTAGGCTTTGTTAAACCATACTACATGAGTTCCTATACTCATTTGGTTTACGAACCCTCATTCTATCCGATCTTCCGATTTAGGTCCGGTTTATTAATGTAGTTACCTATATTAGGTGCCGTTTGATATTCCGAGATCTCTAGCATTGCTTGGTGGTTATCTTAGGACTTTTGAGCAATCTCAAGTGAGTACATAGACCCCTTTTTTACTGTTTTCCAAACGTTTTGGGGTGGAACACATGTGCCTACTTGTTACTTTCGTGCTTTCCTGTTTTTCACATCATATACCTGCTATGTTCGTTAGTACATTATAGTACATGATTTCATTACATTTCATGCTAGGTGTGCCCATTGTGTGCATTACTTAGTACATCGTTTTACATTACATTTCATGCTAGGTGTGCCCATTGTGTGCATTACTTAGTACATCGTTTTACATTACATTTCACACTACGTATGTTCATTTGATTACATACTTAGTGCATCGTTTTCACATGCTTACATTTTGGATGCATATTACATGATTTACATTGATCATGCATTACCACAGGACATAACTTTGATTTAAACCAAGTTTTACTTCAATACTATGTTCTTGTGCATATGGTTTAGTTGATGCATTTCACTAGCCATACATATCATTTTGGTTACACATTACATGGTTTACATTTGACACATAAACACTTTTGACATTGGTTATACATTATATGATTTACATCTTGACATAAACATTTTAACATATTATTGCAATACATTTGGAAGTTGGTTTAAACATAGACATCTTACATTGTTTGGTTTGAATTGAGTAAGTGATTAAGTAACGAGGCGTGTGTAATATGATACAAGCATGGTGGATACGCCGCTGGTACTTCCTATATATAAGTGTTTGTATGGTATTACATGTCGTAGCGTTATTTGGATCATTTCAATTTGAGACATATAACATTTTATACAAATAACATACTTTTCACAAGACATTGTTTTACAAGCAACTTATCTTATACAAACTCATTTTACAATGGTTATTCATTTAACCATACGTTTTGTATGTTCTACGTGGTCGGGGTTTGACATTGAAGGGTTGGATCCGGAAGGGGTTTATGTGCCTAATTGGTTGGTGAAAAATGATGACAGCTTTAAGGATGCTGCTGTTTGTGAAGATGCTCTGAGTCACATTGCACCTCCTTCAGTTCACAAGACAATTGCTGGGATGGATGATGACTTGATGTTGTCTCGTATGATTCTGAGCACTTGTAACCTTGCTGCTATGCTTCCTCAAGGGATTGCTCGTTTTCGTCAGAGGATGCAAGAATATGAAGAGTTTTCCAAAAAGAAAGATAAGATGAAATCTTCAATTGCTGTGATGAAAAAGGAGATAGCTGGGTTTGCTGGGAAAGAAGCAGCGTGGGACAAGAAGGTTAGTGATTTGACTAGGATGCATGAAATTGAGACGAGTGACTTGAAAAAGAGCTTTGAGGCTGATCGGTTGAAGCTTAAGGCTGATCGGGAAGCTTTATTTGTTCAACAGCAGGCTTTTGGTAAGGAGAAGGAGGGGTTGAAAGCTTCAGTTGCTCGTTCTACTGCTGACAATCTGTGGTTAATTGAGCAAGGTTTCCAGCAGGTTGTTACTTACCTTCTACATTCCAGGGAGTTCAACTCTGCCCTTGGTGAAGTGTATACTAAGCTGCTCAACCTAGGGAAACACCAGGGCCTCATTGCTGGTTATAAGCTTCATGAATCCGGTCATCCTTTGGAACAATCTCCCATGTTTCGTCCTGATGCTTCCGATATTTTTAAAGGCTCCGTTGAGCAAATGGAGAGACTAACCTACCCTTATATCCACCAAGTTTCTGCTTGTTTTGGTAAGCCTTTTACTGTGTTGCAGGACTTAAAACCGGAAGGCCTTAATGAAAAGGTTTGTGCTGAGATCTTGGGTTCTCTTTCAAGAAAGAGATCCTACTCGGGAGATAGTGATGACACCCTTTCGGGTCAACCGGATGCTCCAAAGGATGCACGCTTGGAGGCTTCAGCGGTAGGTGGTGATGGAGGTGTGAAGGCTAAGAAGCTGAAGAAAACAAAAAGGGCCAAAGGTGAAGGTTCCGGGGTTTCCAAGTCCTCTGCTGATGCTTAATTCGTAGCTTTCTTAGCACTAAAAACAATTTATGGTTTGTAATGTTAACTTGAACAATATTAGGTTTTCAGGAACCCTTAAGGTTCCTGTTGGTTGTGTTTAAGGCCTGTATGGTCGTTTGAACAATAGTTAAACTTGCAAGTTACTAGGACTTGCCCTAACTTGTGTTTGAAAGTCTTTTAGGGCTTTCTTTGATATGGTATGATGTTTAACTATTTTCTTTGTGTTATGTTTTTATACTTGTGCCTTTTTGGTTAAGGCAGTTTGTTTGGCTTTAACCTTCCAAGCCTTTTGGCGGTCTGTTAGTAGGTTGAAGCCTTTGAGGTTTTGAGTTGTTACCCGGGTGGCTTGAAGCCTTGAAGGCTTCTTAGTCTTGTGATCTAACTTGGTTTGTATCTTTATAATTTTTTGTCTAAGTTGTATTGTTCTTTTAGATTTTCTTTGTCTTTTTGTAACTTTGTCTTTGTCGAGTTTGTGCTTCCCTTATGTTTTTTATACCTTAAAGGGTTCAGTGCTGCAGACACTTAGCCTTGGTATTTTTAACAAGAAGACATAGCACCTATCCTTTTTATCATTTCTTTGTTTTTCATTTGACTTTTATAAGCCTGTTTGTTGATTATATTTTTAAGGCTTAGGGAACATTTGTTGTAGGCTGTTCAAACCCGTCTATGAGACAATTTTATTTTTTCTTAACAAGTCTCATGGAGTTGTATTGATTTAGGAACTCACCCCTTATATAGGCTCATTCAACCCTTGAACCTATTGAGCGATGTGGCCTGGGAGCTCATCCCCTTACATGGCCCTTGCCATGGAGTTTTTTGCTAGGTTCTCAACCTGATCTTAGGATAGAAAGACAAGTTTGATAAAACAACTTCATTCATTCAAGCAATACTTGCTTTTTACAAAAGGTATTCATAATGTTGTTCGAAATACATTTTGACACAAACCAAACTTTCCTGTCTAAACATGGAACCTTTTCAGGGTTTTGCCATTCCAATGCCTTGGAAGCCTTTTGCCTTCTGAATCTGCTAGCTTGTAGGATCTACCCTTGTGTGCTTCGAGGATGGTGTATGGACCCTCCCATTTTGGGCCAAGTTTTCCTTGATTTTCCTTTTTGCTAGCTTCATTGTTTCTGAGGACCAGGTCTCCTGGCTTGAATCATTCATTCTTGACCTTCTTGTTGTAGTAGGCTTCCATTTGTTGCTTGTATTTGGCTTCTTGGATTGCGGCTTGATCTCGTGCTTCCTCAAGGAGTTGTAAATTCAACATGGTCTCTTTTTGGTTTGTTTCGGGATCCATGTTGACGATTCGTTGGGTTACAACTCCTATTTCAGCGGGGATCATAGCCTCGGATCCAAATACCAAGCTATAGGGTGTTTTCTTATGGCTTGTTTTTTCGGTTGTTCTTATTGCCCATAGGACACTAGGCAATTCTTCAAGCCAGTTGCTTTCGTATCTTCCCAGTCTTGTCTTGATACCTGACGTGATGTCGTGGTCACAATCAAATTTAATCCAAATACTACTAATAGATAGCGGTAAGTGGGTATCGAACACAGGGAGTTTGTGGAATATGTGTTATTTGAGAATTTATCTAGATTAACTAAATTAGACTAATTGCGAGAAAATAAAATTCAAGAGTTGGTTTAATTGGATTTTAAAACTTAGGAATGCCAAGCTAATTGCAAAAATGAAAATTTAGTTGTGAACAATTGCAAGACAAATGACTATCTTGAGTTTCCGGTTTGCTTCGACTTTTGTGCTAACATTCAACTAGAAAGAACTACATAGACATAGTTCGTGTATGACCAATTGCAGTGATGAAAGGGAACTAAGTACTCAGATTCCTAAAACGTGAGGTTGTTACCCGATGATCAATTAACCCTTACCCAAGCCTAACTATACCCATGATATCTCGATTGCCAACGGCACCAAGAACGTATGGTTTCTAATTAGTTTAGCATAAAAATCAATACTTTACTAACAATCATTCATGCACCATAACAAACAATTCAAAGAGAAAGGAGTTGTTATTCTAGAAATATAAAATAAAAGCACAAGTCTTACACAACCTTCAACCCAAGATAATCATAGAATGTTTAGCCACACATGGCTTGAAGTGACGTCATAATGCAAAAATAGAAGGTAATGTTGTTCAACAAGATCACCAACAAAACTAGATGAAAGATAGATGACAAGATATGTTTTTTCACTTCCAAGTGCCTCAAATATACTCCCCCCACTCGTCCCCCATCTTCCGTAACCGAATACCCATGATAAAATCCCATAAATCCTCATGAAATGGCCAATAAATGTGTAAGTTACATTTTGAGATCAGTCGGAGGCGTAACCTACGACTCCCAGCCGTAGGTTACGGCTGTCAGCAGCTCCAAGGTCAACAAAGGGTGCCGTAACCTACGGCTGAGGGCCGTAGGTTACAGCTCTGAATGTTCTTTATGGCATGAACCTTCTGTTTTACGGCAGTGCACTTGTGGATCATTGATGGCCGTAACCTACGGCCCCTAGCCGTAGGTTACGGCGCTGAGTGGGCTTTTTCCTTCGTTTCTCCCTCAAAACTTGTTTTCTTCATCTCTTAATGATGCCATCTTCCCACATCCATCCAAGCTTCCTAAATCCTGCACTTTGAGCGTCTTAACGCCTGCAACATCAAATCTCTCGTAGTTACTAAGTTCAAACAAGAAACCGAATAAAATATGAGATGTATGTATTTTTAGCTTGTTTAAGGGTTGTCCTACGGACCACCCGTCACATCCCCACACTTACCCGTTGCTTGTCCCAAGCAACCCATACGAAAACCATTCTCAACCACAATCAACTAATCACACAAACCCAAGCTAAAATGTGCCGACCTTTTACTAACTTTCAATCGTACCACAAGACACACCCCTCACAAGAACCTCTCGATGACAAGAATTACTAGCATGTAATGCAAAACCACTCAATGCGTGTGTGTGTGTGCGACAATAAGCTTGTATAAGAATCAAGTTTCCTCCTAACAAATATCTAGCATGCTTATGAATCAAAGGGACTTACGGGTTGTAACGAGGCTAAATGCAAAGGTAGGGAATGGTGGAATACACATGACGGAGCTAATTGATTCGACCCGGTTTTATTTTCACTACTAAACAAAGCAACATCAACTATATACAAGACATCTTCAACTAAATTATTCTTTTCTTCTTTTTTTTTTTTTTTTTTGTATTTTTCTCAATTTTTTTTCTTTTGTTTTCTTTTTCTCTTTTTTTTTAACATAAACTCAACAATATATACAAGAACATCAACACTACCAACTAAATTCCTAAACCGGGTCGTCTCAATAGGTATAGTTTTGTAAGAAGTAGGTTTGGGTCGCAACCGAATGGTTTAAGGCTCAAACATGGCTTTCTAAAGACCAAACCCCCACCCCTCGCAATACCAAGCTCATATTTGTAAAGAATGAGGTCCAACCCACCAATCCCGCACTCTCACACATCTAGACGAGGCTTCCTAAAAGTCCCCTATCATTTTCAAAAGCATGCTATCTCTAGGATATAACAAGAATTCGCACACAAGTTCTATTAACACACTACACACACCGCCACTCAAACAAAGAAATATCAATAACACTCATATGTGGCTCAATTCTCACCAAGAAAAGACTAGGAATGGGTGTCGATGTGTCAAGTGGAACAATATCAAGCTTTCAAATTTTTACACTTTTCGCTTGAATTTACAAAAATTTTAAAATTCACAAAAATTCCCCCATCCCCACACTTGGGATACATTGTCCCAATGTATGGTTTTGAGGAAAAGATCGCTTTAACCAAGAACATCAACAATTGCTTATAATCTCAACCCCAAGTTTTTTTTATTATTTTATTTTATTTATTTATTTTTTTAATAAACAAAAACAAACTAATAAACTACGAAATTTCATAGCTAAAAAAAACATGACAAGTCTAAGGAAAAAGTACATTGACCTGGTGAAGTTTGACACAATAGATATTGTAAATGATCCAATTTCCTATCACCACCTTCACACAAATCTCCGCACATCTTCCCCACACTTGAGTGTTGCCATAGCCCTGAAACATAGAAAAATAAACATAGCAAGATCAATATAAAACCCCGGGTTGCCTCCCGAGCAGCGCTAAGTTTCAAGTCTTCAGCCAGACCGTGTCACCCCCCATTTATGGTGGCTCAAAGAATCGGTTTCTGCCACTTCCATCACTACATCGTGTCATTTCGTAAAATGCATCCGTACCGCTTCGATTCGGTGGGTAATCAAATACACTCCTACTTGATCCCGTATACATGTCTTCACGATTCGGTGTGTGATTTATTTTCATTCTTTGACACACATTTTTTATACAATCACTAAACTCACCACCCTTCCCCTCAATGGACTCATAACTAATCACTCTAGTTTGAACATCAAAGGACAACTTACGGTTCTTTTCGGTCATGGTAATAATCCCGTCTCTATAATTGATTTGAGCATTTGGTGTGTATAGAAACGGTCGACCTAAAATTACCCTTTGTTGTGCTGCCATTTTGGTGGAAGCATAATCTAGAACTAGAAAATCCACCGGGTATTCGAATTCTCCCAATCGAATCATAACATTCTTAACTATTCCCTGTGGACGCCTCCAACTTTCATCCGCCAAACTCACCATGGTGTTTGCATCTTGAAGCGGACCGAAATCGTACATGTCATATAGCTCACCCGATAACACACTCATGCTCGTCCCATAATCCAACAATGCATGAGGAATTTTTAGTTTCCCCACTCGGATAGGCACGATTGGCGCTCCATACTCTTTATCATTCTCGATTTCCGCATCTTTTTCCAAACCTGCATTCACTTGATACGAAGAAGTTAGCAATGTTTCATTAAATTTAGTACTAGGAACGGTGCTTACCACATTGATATTAACACTTTTAATGTTTTTGGGATTTATCACCGTGTCACTTGGTAACTGGCCTTTTGCTTTCTTCAATATCGCCACTTCACTTGCAAGTTGACCCATTTGGGTGGTCAAAGTTTGAATCGCTTTATCACGGGCCTCGTCCTTTTGCATCCGAACCTCATCACATTGATTCATTCGTTGCATTTCAACTTGCATCGCCTTCAACATCTCCGTTACTTCTTTTCCACCCGAAGAGCTTTGACCCGTTTGATATTGCCTTTGAAATCCTTGGTTTCCTTGGAAATTCGGGTTAGCTTGATTTGAAGGGTTCCCATACCGAAAGTTTGGGTGGTTTCTCAAACCGAGGTGGTAAGTGTTAGAATTCATATTATAGTTTCTACCACCCCCTCCTTGTCCTTGTACCGCATTAACTTCTTCATATTGCCCATCCAACATTCCTTGGCAATTTTCAGCCGCATGATCTATTTCATTACAAATAGCACAAACATCATAAATTTGGTTAGAAGTTTGTACATTACCATCCTCAGCTGCATGCACTTGTGTTTGAGTAACGGCCGGTCGTGCTCTCCTTGATGCTTGGGCTTTTCTCTTTGAAGTAATGGCCATGTTCTCCAAAAACTCCCAATCGTCATTCTCGTAATTTGTAGCAAAAGTCCCACCGGTAATAGACATTAAATCACGAGCATCTTCGACACTCAACCCCTCGTGAAAAGCATTCATTAATTCCCACAATTCAATTCCATGGTGAGGGCAATTTTTTATCATCATATTGAAACGCTCAAAAGCCTCATGAAACATTTCACCATGTTGTTGTTGAAAGCTCCTTAACCCCTTTCTAGCATCTTTAGTCTTTTGGGCGGTGTAAAATTCGTCTAGGAAAATTTGTTGCATTTCCGCCCAAGTATAAATAGATGCCGAAGGCAAAGTGTAGAACCACTTCTTTGCCTTATCCTCCAAAGAAAATTGAAATAGTACCAACTTGATATCATCGACCGAAAAACCTTGACTCCCAAGAGTATTGCAAATTGAGTCATAGGCCTCCAAATGGAAGTAAGGTTCTTCCGTTGCTAAACCCTTATATTTCGGCAAGCTTTGCAAAGAATTTGTTCTCACTTCAAAAGTTCTTCCTTGGTTATTGTGAGGAATAACCACCGGTGAAGGGTTGTGAGTAATTACCGGCCTAAAATGCTATTCAATTCCCCTCGCATGTTCCCTAAGATGCCTTCTTGGTACACCCAATTGACCCCTTGGACGAATAGGACCCATTGGTCTTGGTATATGCCCTTGTGGTGCGAATGGTTGTTGAACTTGTTGTTGGGGCATCGGTGGGTGTTGAATTGGCCTTTGAAATTGTTGTTGAACATTCGGTGGACGAACTTGTTGCAATGGTATGGGACGTTGCATTTATGGCCCTTGTGGCCTTTGCCGAATGTGTTGTGGTATAAGTTGTTGTTGTTGCACCCCACCAACATTTGGCATTACTTGCATTTGGCCTTGCATGTAACCGAATTCCCCTTGATCTCCATCACCCACATAAGCATACCCGTCTTCATCAAAACCCTCAAACTCCTCAAATCCTTCATCATACCCATCTCCTTGAATTCCCGAAGATTGCCCAAATGGAAGAGTCGAGTATTGGAAACCCGACTGGTTTGACGGTCGAAACGATGTAGCATGAACAATGGTCGAGTTTGGTGCTATGGTATGGCTTGAATATGATGGACCTGCACCCGGGAAGAAATGGGATAATGGTGGTATAGTAGTGGAAGGATTAAAGGTGATGGTTGGTTCTTCTTGGGTAGTAATGGGTTGTGTGGTGTTGGTTGGTGTAACATTTTGAATTATGGTGGGTTCGGTAGTATTTGGTGGAATGGTAGTATTTGGTGAAGGTTGAGTGGATGTTGGTATAAATGGTGGAGTAGGTTCACCCGTAGTGGGTAGTGGAGGTGGTGGATCCATGTATCTCAGTGGTGTAATTGGTGTAGTTGGTGTTGTTGGTGAACCGCTAATTGTGTTTTCCCTTAACAAAATTCTGTTTGCTCGCAAAGTTCGTTCAATTTCCGAATCAAATGCTAATGGTGAAAGCTTGTGAGAGCTCCTAGTACGCATGCACCTATCAATACCTACACACTACACACCCAGCGTAAACCAGAAAAAATAACAAACTTAAAACAATCAAAAATAACACACGTTGCTCACTACTCCCCGGCAACGGCGCCAAAATTTGACGTGATGTCGTGGTCACAATCAAATTTAATCCAAATACTACTAATAGATAGCGGTAAGTGGGTATCGAACACAGGGAGTTTGTGGAATATGTGTTATTTGAGAATTTATCTAGATTAACTAAATTAGACTAATTGCGAGAAAATAAAATTCAAGAGTTGGTTTAATTGGATTTTAAAACTTAGGAATGCTAAGCTTGTCACACCCCGACCGCGTAAAACAACAAAGCGCGGTGGAAAACGTCGGGGCGTGTTGCAACAGAATTATCGTTTCATAACCATGGATACAAAAGTGTTTCGTTTTATTGAATATTAAACATTATCATTGTCTTAAAATTGAACAAACAAGTTACATATCGACTAATATTGATTTATGTCACTAAGGCCTTGTCCAGATCCTACATGACGCATGCATCCTATCAAATCATCATCAAGCATCAACTCCTGAAACATATGTGAAAATACAGTCAGCAAAGAAATGCTGGCGAGTACATAGGTTTTATAGGAGTATTGGATTCATGGCTATTTTAAATGTTGCAATACTTTATTAAAAACCTTGTTTTGAAAAGAGTATAATATTGCAACTTTATTAACCAACTCAAATCGAGCGGGTTATAGTTTATGAAACCTCGTAGCCATGATTCTTAACCCAAAAACCTTTGTTTTAGCAAAGCAAATTGTAAAACATCTCGTATTAACTCGTTAATAAAACTCGTATGTTACTTCGAAAACATCGTTGTGTGACATCGTTTCGCTATCGTTTACCCAAATCGTTTAGAAATCGTTTACATCGTCCAAATCGTCCTCATTTTAATTGTGAATAACTTATATATGTGGTCGTCTCGCTAATAACATTCAAACCTTCGTGACTCGTCCCTCGTTTCTCGCATTAATAAACCACCATAGGGTAAATTAACAAATATCAGATTCAGTCACTACCCACAACCCCCACACATAACCATGGGTGTAGTAAGATAACGGGATTTGTCAGATCCTATGGTACCATAACCTAATACTGGTCGGCTTGATCATTGCTAATGAATGTCATTTGTTATGTAACCCAACCAAAAGTTCGTTCACATTATCGAAATCGTTATTAGTTTTGTATAAATCGTCTTAATCGTTTTTGAAACCATCGTTATAACATCGAAAATCGTTTAGTACATATGAATCACCCCAAAACAATTGAAAGCAGTAAAATAGGGGAACTATGTACTCACATGTAGTGCAAAGTATCCTCAGTCAATAGAACTTCAACAAACTCGAGCAAACCAGAGAAATCAAACAGTACGAAGGGTCCCCTAATGCTAATCTCGATCCAAGTAACTCAGGTATGAAACAATGGTTTCAACTTAGAGTTTCTCAAATCAAAATTCTTGTGGGTTTTGCAAATGAAGGCATGGGGTATTTATAGGATTTCCCGAACCGTTAGGAACGTTTCTTGGAAAAAGTGCTTCAATCTTGGCCATACACTTGCACCCATGGTATTGTAATACCATGTGCACATCAAACCAGCACATAGTATTGCCCAAAACCATGTGCAAAGGTGGTATAGGCCAGATTCAATGTTTCTGCACAGAAAGTTTCAAAAATGGCAGATTTGGTCCCTGTAGTGTAATAAGGCCTTTTCTGACGCGTTTAAGGCCCGTTAACCCCATTTAAAAGCTCTAAAATGAAGTTAAAGTAAAGGGAACTTAAAATGTTCTCAAAAATATCTCGGATGTCGGTTCGTTTAGCCGTACGGTTGCGTTGTTCGGCTAATTACGACGGAATGCGCACAAGCGCGAAAAACGATCCAAATGACGCGACGAATGGATTTTTCTTATGCCAAACACTAAAATAAAATATTTTAGTGCTTACATAAATTTTTGGATGTCCAGAGGTATTCAGAACGTAAGATATGCGCGAAAATGCAAACTTGTGCACTTTTTTACACTTTTAGTCCCTGAATGAGCATAAAGTTTATTTTAGCATACCGTACCCCTCAAAGCCTATTTCTAAGCTATGTAAAGGATATTTAGGGTATGTTTAACTTATGATCAAGTTCCGGAATGTTCGTTACTGTGTAAATCCCCATAGATTCACAGTTTGACACAATTAATCCCTGTGATCGAATAGACTTGTTTTCAACACACCAAACCATTCAAAACTTATTTCTAAGTTATGTAAAGGTTATTTAAGGTATGTTAAGCCTATGTCACTATCCCGGAGTGTTTTTTGCATTAAACTGGTTATATTTACGCATCTGTGCGCGTATAACCTTCCAGAAAGCGATTTAAAGCTTGAAATCGGAATCGAATCGAATTGTAAAATCACCAAACATAAACACACACATAAAGACATAAAAACACATATAATAACACCAAAGCACATTTTTTTATTAATAAACAACATTGTTTTACATCGTACATCGATTACAGAGTACAGTTGTCATAGTCTCCCCTACTTCAGGAAATTTCGTCCCGAAATTTTAACTAGAGGAAGCTTGTGAAAACAAATGCGGATACTTCGTCTTCATCTGGTCCTCACGTTCCCAAGTAAACTCAGGACCACGTTTAGATTCCCAGCGAACTTTGACCAAATGAATCCGTTTGTTCTTCAACTGTTTGTATGTACGTTCCACTATCTCCACAGGTTTCTCAACAAAGTGCATCGTTTCATCGATTTGGATCTCGTCGAGAGGAATGTGAAGATCAGCGTCAATCAAACACTTTCGCAAATTGGACACGTGAAAAGTCGGGTGAACGTTTCCAAGCTCTGGAGGTAGCTCTAGTCGGTAGGCAACCTTTCCAATTCTTTCAACGATCTTAAATGGTCCAACATATCGTGGTGCAAGTTTTCCTTTCCTTCCAAATCTCACGACTCCCTTCCAAGGTGAAACCTTGAGTAGGACACGATCTCCGACTTGAAATTCTAAGGGCTTGCGTCGTAAATTCGCATATCTCTTTTGAAGTAATCTAGCTGTCACAAGATTATTGCGGATTTTCTTGATCTTGTCTGTTGTTTCCAGAACGAGTTCAGGTCCAGTAAGCTGAACTTCACCGGTCTCATTCCAGCAGACAGGTGAACGACATTTTCGACCGTAGAGAGCTTCGAATGGTGCCATTTTAATACTAGTATGATAGCTATTGTTGCAAGAGAACTCGATCAGTGGCAGATTAGAATCCCAACTACCACCAAAGTCTATTACACATGCTCTTAGCATATCCTCCAAAGTTTGAATCGTTCTCTCAGATTGGCCATCTGTTTGAGGATGATAAGCAGTGCTTAGATTCAATTGGGTTCCCAAAGCAGATTGCATGGCCTTCCAGAAATGAAATGAAAATTGAGCATCACGATCAGAAATGATATCCAAAGGAACACCATGCCGTGACACAATCTCATCAACATAAATCTTTGCAAGTTTATCAGCAGATAGATCCTCGCGGATCGCAATAAAATGAGCTGACTTCGTTAATCGATCGACAACAACCCAAATAGCATCGTGACCTTTAGATGTACGCGGTAATTTAGTGATGAGATCCATCGTAATGTTCTCCCACTTCCAAACCGGTATTTCTGGCTGTACAAGCAAGCCAGAAGGTCGTTGATGTTCGGCCTTGACTTTGAGACAAGTTAGGCATTTTGATACATACAAGGCAACATCCTTCTTCATACCAGGCCACCAGCACGAAGTACGAAGATCCTTGTACATTTTATCAGCACCAGGATGGATAGAATATCGAGACTTATGAGATTCGTCCATTACCAAGGTGCGAAGATCGTCCTGATTCAGAATCCACAAACGATCCATGAAATAGAGCAAACCATCGTCTTTCGCTTCGAGTTTAAGCTCAAGCTGATGTGGTAATTCCGTACCTATCAAACTTTGTGAAGCACAAAATTGCTGAGCCTGAAGAACACGAGTTTGAAGATCAGATAGAGTTTGAATAGAATGAAGCTTGACTTGTTCTTTTCGACTAAGAGCATCAGCTACGACATTCGCCTTACCAGGATGGTAGCGAATCTCGCAATCATAGTCGTTCAAGAGTTCAACCCAACATCGTTGCCTCATATTCAGCTCTTTCAGATTAAGAATATGCTGGAGACTTTTGTGGTCTGTGAAAACCACACACTTCGTTCCATAGAGGTAGTGTCTCCAGATTTTAAGCGCAAAAACCACAGCTCCTAACTCCAGATCATGAGTCGTGTAGTTCTTCTCGTGAATTTTCAGCTCTCTAGATGCATATGCAATGACTTTACCTCGTTGCATGAGGACGCAACCAAGGCCTAGTTTGGATGCATCGCAATAGACAACGAAATCATCGCTTCCCTCGGGCAGAGATAGAACAGGAGCATTACATAACTTCTGCTTCAGCGTTTGGAACACTTCTTCTTGCTTGGGTCCCCACTCAAAAGGCTTCTTTTTCTAAGTCAAAGCAGTGAGTGGAACCGCAATCTTCGAGAAATTTGAAATAAATCGCCGATAATAACCAGCAAGACCGAGAAAAGATCGAATCTATGTGGGCGTCGTCGGTGTATTCCAGTCCTTAATAGCAGCAATCTTGGATGGATCCACATGAATACCCTGCTCATTGACTATGTAACCCAAGAATTGAACTTCTTTAAGCCAGAATTCACACTTGGAGAATTTAGCAAAAAGTTGTTCCTTCTTCAGGAGTTCCAATGTTAAGCGAAGGTCTTGTTCGTGCTCGGCTCGAGACTTTGAATAAATCAAGATGTCATCAATAAAAACAATGACGAACTGATCCAAATAAGGCTTGCAGACCCTATTCATTAAGTCCATGAAAACAGCAGGAGCATTAGTCAAACCGAAAGGCATGATTGTGAACTCGAAATGCCCATATCTTGTGCGGAAAGCAGTTTTGGGAATATCTTCTTCGAGAACATGAAGTTAATGATACCCAGAACGCAGATCGATCTTGGAAAAACATGAAGCACCCTGCAGCTGGTCGAAGAGATCATCAATTCGAGGTAAGGGATATCGATTCTTGATGGTGAGATTATTAAGCTCACGATAATCGATACACATTCGAAAAGATCCATCTTTCTTTTTCACGAAGAGGACAGGAGCTCCCCAAGGTGAAAAGCTTGGTCGAATGAATCCTTTATCAGATAACTCTTGAAGCTGCTTCGATAATTCTTGCATCTCAGATGCTGCAAGTCGATAAGGCGCTTTTGCAATCGGGTTGGCATTGGGTACAAGGTCAATATGAAACTCGACTTGACGAACTGGAGGCAAACCAGGCAGTTCATCAGGAAACACCTCTGGATAATCCCGAACAATCGGAATATCCTGAATACTCTTGCTCTTGTCTTTCTCCTAGGTGACATGTGCCAGAAAAGCAACATATCCTTTTCGCAAATAACTTTGGGCCTTTGTACACGACATAAGCTTCAATCCACCAGATGGCTTCTCGCCACGAATCTCCAGAACAACGCCAGAAGACAAAGGAATACGAACAATCTTATCGAAACAAACTACCTCAGCATGGTGTTTGGTTAGCCAATCCATTCCAACGATAATATCGAAGCTTCCAAGTTGCATCGGTGTGAGGTCAATAGGAAAAAGATGGTTATCAAGGTTCAACTGATAACCATGAATAACAGAATCGAGAATAAGAGGTTTACCAGTGGCAATTTCAACAGATAAAGGTTTCCTCAGTTTTGTTCTAGGTATCGCAAGCAAAGGCTCAAAAGACAATGAAACAAAACTTCTATCAGCACCGGAATCAAAAAGAATAGATGCAAGTCGATTGTTAACAAGAAACGTACCGTTAACCACTTCGTTGTTGACCCTAGCTTCGTTTGCATTCAAATTGTACGCTCGACCACGAGCGGGGTTCACATTGACGTTTGCATTTGGGTTTGCGTTAGCATTCGCTAGCCTCGGACAGTTGTTGCGGAAGTGACCATACTCTCCACAATTAAAACATGAACCCGATGGGAATCTCGCAGCATTCCCTTGACCCTGAGCTGGAACCTGAGCAACTTGATTTTTTCCAAAACGACAAACATTGGCCATATGCCCAAGTCTACCACACGTCGTGCATTGCCTGCAAGCTTGTTGTGCAACGTGATGACCGTTGCAACGAGCACAGTGAGGTGCGGTACCAGCGTATGCTTTCTTTGCAGGTGGCTGAGCCGGTGGGTTCTGCGGGTTCTGAGCAGTCTGGGCTGTAACAGCAAAATTTTGGGCACCCTTTCGCTTCTTCGATTTCTTCGACGTCTCACCTTCCTTACCCTTACCCTTTTTCTTGTTTTTCTCAGAATCAGTTGCCTTCTTTTTATCACCCTCGCGGGTGAGTTTACCCTTCCTGACTTGGGTCTCAGTTAGGGTAGCAGACAACTCTATTGCTTGGCGAAGGGTAGGAGGATTAACACCGGTCACAATCTCCAGAATAGAATTGGGTAGGCCATCGATATATCTCTCGATTGCTTTCTCAGGAGGGGTAACCATGGTGGGGCACAATAGGCTGAGTTCCTCAAAACGATTCGTGTATGCACGGTGTTCAGCCCCATCTTGCTTTAAGTCCTCAAACTCACGTTCCAAAATTCGAATTTCATGACGGGGACAAAACTCCTTCATCATGAGAGCCCGAAGCTCTGCCCATGTTTGTGCTAATGCCACTTCGGCACCCCTGTCGCGCATAATACCATTCCACCAGGTAAGCGCTCACTTCTCAAATACGCTTGAAGCAAATTCAACCTTCCGCACATTCGGACACTGCACATGTCTGAATGTGTTTTCGATGCTCTCAAACCATTGCAAGAGCGCAGTTGCCCCTTGCGACCCAGAAAACTTTTGTGGCTTCGCAGAATTGAAGTTCTTAAAATTACATTGTGCGTTATTGTTGTTGTTATTATTGTTGTTGTTGTTGTTGTTGTTGTTAAATATCTCGTGGACTTGGGTTACCACACCGGGAAGTACAGTAGCCACTTGCTGAGAAACCAGGGCTGCGATTTCTTCAATAGTAAAAGTTCGAGGATCGCGTCGAGGAGGCATTGTCTAAAATAAAATATTTTAGTGCTTACATAAATTTTTCTTATGCCAAACACTAAAATAAAATATTTTAGTGCTTACATAAATTTTTGGATGTCCGGAGGTATTCAGAACGTAAGATATGCGCGAAAATGCAAACTTGTGCACTTTTTTACACTTTTAGTCCCTGAATGAGCATAAAGTTTATTTTAGCATACCGTACCCCTCAAAGCCTATTTCTAAGCTATGTAAAGGATATTTAGGGTATGTTTAACTTATGATAAAGTTCCGGAATGTTCGTTACTGTGTAAATCCCCATAGATTCACAGTTTGACACAATTAATCCATGTGATCGAATAGACTTGTTTTCAACACACCAAACCATTCAAAACTTATTTCTAAGTTATGTAAAGGTTATTTAAGGTATGTTAAGCCTATTTCACTATCCCGGAGTGTTTGTTGCATTAAACTGGTTATATTTACGCATCTGTGCGCGTATAACCTTCCAGAAAGCGATTTAAAGCTTGAAATCGGAATCGAATCGAATTGTAAAATCACCAAACATAAACACACACATAAAGACATCAAAACACATATAATAACACCAAAGCACATTGTTTTATTAATAAACAACATTGTTTTACATCGTACATCGATTACAGAGTACAGTTGTCACAAAGCTAATTGCAAAAATGAAAATTTAGTTGTGAACAATTGCAAGACAAATGACTATCTTGAGTTTCCGGTTTGCTTTGACTTTTGTGCTAACATTCAACTAGAAAGAACTACATAGACATAGTTCGTGTATGACCAATTGCAGTGATGAAAGGGAACTAAGTACTCAGATTCCTAGAACGTGAGGTTGTTACCCGATGATCAATTAACCCTTACCGAAGCCTAACTATACCCATGATATCTCGATTGCCAATGACACCAAGAACGTATGGTTTCTAATTAGTTTAGCATAAAAATCAATACTTTACTAACAATCAATCATGCACCATAACAAACAATTCAAAGAGAAAGGAGTTGTTATTCTAGAAATATAAAATAAAAGCACAAGTCTTACACAACCTTCAACCCAAGATAATCATGGAATGTTTAGCCACACATGGCTTGAAGTGACATCATAATGCAAAAATAGAAGGTAATGTTGTTCAACAAGATCACCAACAAAACTAGATGTAAGATAGACGATAAGAAATGTTTTTTCACTTCCAAGTGCCTCAAATATACTCCCCCCACTCGTCCCCCATCTTCCGTAACCGAATACCCATGATAAGATCCCATAAATCCTCATGAAATGGCCAATAAATGTGTAAGTTACATTTTGAGATCAGTCGGAGGCGTAACCTACGGCTCCCAGCCGTAGATTACGGCTGTCAGCAGCTCCAAGGTCAACATAGGGTGCCGTAACCTACGGCTGAGGGCCGTAGGTTACGGCTCTGAATGTTCTTTACGGCATGAACCTTCTGTTTTACGGCAGTGCACTTGTGGATCATTGATGGCCGTAACCTACGGCCCCTAGCCGTAGGTTACGGTGCTGAGTGGGCTTTTTCCTTCGTTTCTCCCTCAAAACTTGTTTTCTTCATCTCTTAATGATGCCATCTTCCCACGTCCATCCAAGCTTCCTAAATCCTGCACTTTGAGCGCCTTTACACCTGCAACATCAAATCTCTCGTAGTTACTAAGTTCAAACAATAAACCGAATAAAGTATGAGATGTATGTATTTTTAGCTTGTTTAAGGGTTGTCCTACGGACCACCCGTCAATACCTTCCACTATGCTTCTATTCGTTCTTTCAACCTGACCGTTTGATTGCGGATAAGCCACTGAGCTAAAAACCTGATTGATTTTGTATTCCTTGCACCAAACACTGAAAGGCTTTTCAGCAAATTGCCTTCCGTTATCAGTGACAAGTACCCCCGGCAATCCATAACGGCAAATGATGTTCTCCCAAACAAAGTCAATGACATGCTTTCTCGTGATCTTAGCAAGTGGTTTGACCTCATGCCACTTGGTGAAATAATCTATTGCCACCAGCAAGAATTTTACTCCTCCTTTGCTTGGGGGAAATGGACCAACAATGTCCATCCCCATTTATGGAATGACCATGCCGAGGTTATCGGGACTAAGTCATGCTTGGGACTTTTTGGGATTGGTGCATGAATCTGGCAAGCATCACATTTCTTCAATTCTTCAGCTGTATCGCGATGCATTGAGGGCCAGAAATATCCAAGGTTCATGAGCTTTGCAACCACTGATCTAGCTCCAAAGTGAAGTCCGCATACACCTTTGTGAATTTCTTTGATCAAATACTTACTTTGCTTCGGACCGACAGATCTTAGCAAAGGAGCAAGCTAACCCTTTTTGTAAAGGGTCTTTCCTTGTAGTACGTATTGCCTTGCCTTGATTTCAACCCTTTTAGCTTCTACTTGATCATTGGGTAATTCACCATTTTTAAGGAACCTTTTGATGGGAGTCATCCAGTTTGGATCTTCCTCGGTAACTACATCTTGAACCTCCAATTCATCAATTGATGGAGCTTTCAACACTTCTACCAGCACCTTCTTGGTAAGGTGAGCGAAAGTGAGAGATGCAAGCTTGCTTAGGGCATCAGCCTTTTTGTTTTGAGATCTGGGGATCTGTTTGATGTTGCATGCTTGGAAGGTACTCATCAGCTCCTTGGATTTTTCTCTGTATTTTTTCATGTTGGGCTCTTTAGCTATGTAGCTATCATTTACTTGGCTTGAGACCAGCAACGAATCTGTGAACACTTCAAGCTTTTCAACCTTCATTTCTTTAGCCAGCCTTAAGCCAGCTATTAGTGCCTCGTATTCAGCCTCGTTATTGGGGGTCTGAAAATCAAAACGGAGAGCATATGTGAATTCCAATCCTTCTGGGTTGATCAAAATTAGCCCAGCCACTGATCACCCTTCAACGCTTGAAGCCCCGTTGGTAAAAAGCTTCCAGGCTTCAGGGTTGGAAGGTTCAGTGGTGGTAGTGTTTACTTCGGTGACTGCTTGGTTTGGGACTTCCACAATGAAATCAGCCAAGACTTGGGCCTTGATAGCTTTTCTCGGGACATAGGTGATGTTATGCTCACCTATTTCTATGGCCCATTTGGCTAATCGTCCCGAGTTTTCAGGTTTTTCAAGCACACTCTTGATGGGTTGGTCGGTGACCACTTGTATAGGGTGTGCTTGGAAATACCTTCGAAGCCTTCTAGCTGTTTGAACAAGGGCTAGGGTGAGTTTTTCAAGGGGAGGATATTTCGTTTCAGCCAATTTTAAAGTTTTGCTGAAAAAATAAACGGGTACCTGGGCCTTGTCTCGCTCAATGGTGAGGACTGCACTGATGGCCTCATCACCAATTGATAAATAGACTGAAATTAGTTCCCCCGTTTCAGGAGCTGCGATGTCTGGTAAGGAAGCAAGATGTTGTTTCATCTGGTTGAAGGCTTCTTCAGCCTCATCGGTCCATTTGAAGTTCTTCTTATCAGAGCAATTCTTGAGCGTTTTGTAGAAGGGTAGGGACCTTTCAGCCAGCTTGGAGGTAAAACGCTTCATGGCTGCAAGCTTCCCGTTTAAACTTTCGACTTCTTTCCTGGTTTTTGGTGGTTTGGTTTCGAGGACAGCTTTCACTTTGTTTGGGTTGGCTTTGATGCTTTGTTTCCCAACAATGTGACCCAAGAACTTTCCTTCTTCAAATCCAAAAGAGCTTTTTCTGGGTTAAGCTTCATGTTAACCTTTCTGAGATTCTTGAAAGTCTCTTGAATGTCGTCGAGCATTTGATACTCCGTCTTGCTTTTGATCACCAAGTCATCGACATATGCCTCCATGTTTTTACCAATTTGGCTTTCAAAGGCTTTGTCAACGAGTCGTTGGTAGGTTGCCCCAGCATTTTTGAGGCCAAAAGGCATCTTTTGATAACAAAAGATCCCTTTGTCCGTG
>JARYGA010019155.1:0-30308 GCA_030545235.1 Helianthus tuberosus
CGGAAAATACCGTTACCCAAATCTCCAAAAGTGGGTACCGATACCAAATATACCTGGTACGGTACGGCTCGGTACCAGTACTGATACGACACCGACATTTGAGGGTAAAAACCGATGAATACCGGTGCCAAACCGCTACCGAAAATACACCCGATTTGGTAAATTTGATACCAGTACCCGACACCAGCTCATTCCTTAGTGATATTAGTATTAATTCAATTCTATTTTTATTACTATATATTCATTCAATTGTGTTTACTGTTCATTCAATCATATTTTTAATATATAGGTAAATTACTCTTCAACTTTCAGTATTTGATGCTTACAACTTTTTAACTTTTAAAAACTTTGTAATCTAGTTTTACGTATGCATTTTTATATGCGTCTCGGTATAAATTCAAATTGATTTACGTTTTAACGTAAGTTTTTTATGGGAAATCAGTCTGGTCAAATATAATACGGTTTCTTGTCGTACAATTCTTTAACTTAATAAAACATTATAAATTCAAATGAGTCATGTCAAATATAATACCTTTCCATTAGATAGTATAAATCCAACTTACTTTACGTTCCAACACCGCCGCAACGCGCCATACCGTTCTTTAACTTAATACAACATTATATTCTTATATGCTTATTTTTATGCATAAATTTAAGTTGGTTTACGCTTCAACGTAAGCTTCTTCCAAACTATAAGTCAGGTAAAATGTAATAAGTGTTAATAAATATGAAAGCGTAAGAAGTCGTAAAAACATATTATATTTGACGCAGTTGAAAACGCGTGATAAAAAAGGCACTCGGTGACGGGTTCGGAATGTAGGTAAAAGTAAGTTGGACACAATAGTACATGCGGAATTTAGGAGAACATTACGTTGTTAATCAATGTTAAGGAACACATAAGCGAAATAACAAGGCGTAAAACATATTATATTTAACCCAACTCAAAACGTGTGGACAAAAAAGACCCTTCGCACACACCAGGTTTAGAATGTAAATAAATATAAAAATGAAGACATAAACTTGTGGATGAAAAGGCACCCGATTAAAATCTTCAAATTCCGTGTTACGGCAGACAGCGGCCTGCAACAGTCCCTTTTAAACACTACAATTACAATTACAATTACAAGTTTCATATACAGTAAGTAGCAGCCGCCTCTTTTTTTGTCGTTTTGTGATTTTTGTTTTTTAATGTGTATTCCTCTTCAACTTTCAGCATGATGCTTAACACCTCGACTTATAAACACTTTGTAACCTAGTTTTACGTACGCATTTTTAGATGTGTCTCAATATAAATTCAAGTTGTATGTTTTAACGTAAGTTTTTTTTTTTTGCGAAATCAGTCGGGTCAAATATAATACGTTTCTGTGTCATACAATTCTTTTACTTAATAAAACATTATAAATTAAAATGAGCCTTATCAACTATAGGGTTAAGTTATTCTACGAAAACTCCTAAAAATAAGAAGTGTAAGAATGCATTATAGAGTGACAAGTGTCTATGAACCTAAAGCCTAAACCCACTACCCCACCACCCAAAACCTAAACACCCCCCCCCATACCACACCACCACCCAAAAACCTAACCCCCCCCCCCCCCCCGCGCGCAAAAAACCCCCCAAAAAACCTAACCTCCCCACCCCCACCCCCCAAAAACCTAACCCCCACCCCTCTTGGCAAAAAAAAAATAAAAAATTGGGAGGGTGAAAGGGGGTTTAGGTTTTTGGGTGGTGGTGGGTGTTTAGGTTTTTTTTTTTTTTTTTTTTTTTTTTTTTTTTTTTTGTAGTGAGTTTATTTTTAGGAGCATTTGTACACTTCTTATTTTAGGAGCCTTTGTATTTGATCATAAACCATCAAATACAATAGCTTTTCATTAGACAGTATAAATCCAACTTACTTTACGTTCCAACGTCGCCGCAACGCGCCATACCTTTCTTTAACTTAATAAAACATTATATTCTTTTGTGTTTATTTTTATGTACGCTTCAGTATAATTTTTTTTTTGAACAGTAAATTTCTTTTATTACTGTCGTCTGTGGAACTTGAACTCAAGACCGTCGCCTTCCAAAGTGTTTAAAGGTTTTGCCTTTGTCAATGGATTATGGTGAAACACTGATTAACACTGAGGTCAACCAGCTGGGTCGTCTCTTGTGTGGGTTCAATCTCCTTCCTTGCTCGCTAAAGACAGTAATCCTGCAAAACAGCAACACCGTTAGCTCGTTAAGAGGGGAATATGGGGGTTTCCCTCTTAACCGGGCTCCGGCGTGAGAATAAGTACTGTTCTGAGGGGAAATAGTGTGGGTTATAGGTGAAATATAAGAGGAGCAGAATGTTTAACCTGAATGATGAAGGGTCATATTTATAGCCGGGGGGTAAAGGAGGGAGGAGAGACCTTGCCAGCTGCTATTGAGCGCCAGCTGTCCGACCAATGGGAATATCATCTTGGTCTCCTCTGCAATGGTCAGGATAGTGGTACACGTGGCGTGCCGTCATTTGTCCATGCAGGAGAATTAGTACTGCAGCTGTCGGTCTGCCCCCAGGTTGTGTCGCAGGTCTACATGGTGTCCGATTAATGGTGACACGTGTTGCCCTTTTTGTCTGGAGGAGCATCTTTGGTGCCACCTTGACGTCTTCCAGAAGCTTCTGGATTTGCTTGCTGATGTAGTGTCGCAACCCCCGTCCCCTAACAACCCGGGAACAGGCGGCTGCGGCCAGTTTTGGTGGTATCCAGGTGTTTATCATTTTGGCAGCGGAAATTATATCAGGCTCATAGTTAGGAAATGTTTTATAAGAGTAAAATACTACGCTTTTAATATATTAAACACATGGGAAAATCCCAAGTTTCAAGTACTGTTAGGATCTGAGTTGGGTTTTGATTGTGTTTTACGTTTGAATTAAAATGATCAATGAATGAGTAGTGCAGCGGAATATAATGGAAGCAAACTTTTCACAATCAAACAGGAGAATTGCTTTTAACATACAAGTTTAACATTGAACCAAAGGGTTGAATTTATTACAAGATTCAATTACAATTGCAAGTATGTAACAAACTCCCCCTCAGCCTGAGCTCACAGTGATTTGTTCGTGCAGGAAGAAGATGGTGAAAAAGCTAATAGAACAGTACAGAGCACTGTTCTATTTATAGGCACGAGCAAACTACTGAAGCATCTAGGCTGACATCACCATGAAAGTGACATCTAACCTCCTAACAAACTCTAACATCTGATCTATACAACCTCTGTTGTGCTAACTACTGTTGTACATTACATTTCATAATATAAACTAAACTACTGCTGCATCCTTCCACTGATGTGAACCCAGTAGTACTTGTCATGATCAGCAGAGCTTGACCCATAGCAGTAGATTAAACAGCAGAGCTTTAATCTTCATCAGTCTTTGACTTGATTAGCAGTTGTAGGTCAGCAGATGCACAGATCAGTAGATAGGAGGTCAGCAGATGTTGAAACCACTTTCAAGGGGAGAGACTTGTATACATAACATCTGCTTATTCTGGATCCACTGCTCTGATCCAGTTTTGGCTTTAATTATCTGTTTCTTTGGTAGGGTTCAATCCCAACGATCTTCCCCTGGAACAGATAATGCCAAAACCCTTCATTATTGGTAGATCTTTATTGCCTCATCAACAGTTCCCTTATTTGCCCTTTGAGTTGTAACTCAAAGGCTAAGGCATATGTGTCATCTTCATCCCTGCTAAGTGGAAGATCAAGGAGATCCTGCAAATCTTCAAGACTTAGGCCAAGTGCTTGTTCCCTTGTTATTTTCTTCACTTCTCCACTAGACTTGATCACTGTCAGTACATGGGTTTGTTTGTCAGTTTTCCACTTTAGTACTTTTGAGTCTGGTGGGTTTCTTGGGAGATTTTTATTTGATGAGGTGTTTGGTGATGCAGGCCTATTAATGTAACGCTCCGCGTTTTCATAACTTTCCATATTTAGAAACCGTTGTTCATGTTCCTATTTTTGGAAACTTTGTATCCATGTAATTCGTCGATTCGTTATAATCGTCGAAAATCTTAATCTTTAATTTAATTCGTTCATAAATATGGTTATTTATCTATCCTATTTTATTTAATTAATTTTATTAATTAATATTACTATTTAAAAAGTTTAATTTTATAATAATCTAGTTAGTCTCGTTAGATATTAAAGTTAGTAAACTAACCTAGTTAGTTTAATTATAAAGTTAGTTCTTTGAATTATAGCATAATCATGGATTAATTAAATCATAGGGACTGATTATGCAATTTTTGGAAACTATTAAATCAGTTAAAAACTTAAGGAAATGGTCTTGCCCTAACCCTAGCCGCTCATAACAACGTTCCCTCTATTCCTTGTTACTCTGCCAACACACAACTCATACATACAAATGCAGAACTAAGACTTCATCTCCTTCATAGCACATAATCACAACACTCACAGCAGCTCCCTCCCTTCTCGATTCGTGTTCTGTCAGACCACAACTGTCACACCCCGATTTCCACGTGTCACTGGTGGGCCCGGTGGGGGAGTATCGTGACGTGGTTGGCAACGTAATAGTCAAACAACACAATATAATAATGCACAGCGGAAGCAATTTAAAAATAAGATACAACCGAATTTATTTATTGTAATCAAAGTCACAATATCCGGTGTTTATCCACAGAACGGATCGAAACAAAATAACATTTATGGTTCAACAGACTTCTGGTATCCTAAGCTTGCGAGACTTTTATTGATGCTTAGGAGACAATCCAGCCAAATTTCGTTTAGTACCTGCATTCAGTCTTTGTGGGAAAATACGTCAGTTTACACTGGTAAATACATTCAGCTGACTCATTTTGGAAAATGGTTGAAAATTGATTTGGATGCACATGGCATAAACATTTTTATTTAACTTGGGAGAATTATTTAATATTATAATCTTGTGAACGAATTACATGTTACTTATGCGTTCAGTAGCCCGAATCAAATCCGGGTTAAAGATCAATAGACACACCACTTTAAGTGAGTTATACACGGGAGTACGCCTACACCCCGTGCTCAGGTCGTGGCCATCTCGTAAGATGATGCCAGGGATATCCGGGACATGGTCATTAACCCCCCAAAGGCTGTAAAGTAAACAAGACTGTTTAAACGAGCCGATCAAATTATTCAACTACCCACTAAGCGTGGAGATTTGATGCTCGATCAAGCGGTACGCTATGTACCGTAACCCAAGTCCGTATAGGGAAAATAAGTTAAAAGTATTTACCTGATGCAAGTATAAATCACAAATAGCAGAATGCACGTAGCTTTTACTGTTTCTCCTAATCTGGAACGAAGGTTTAATATAACCTATTAGAATTCTAACGGGTCTTTTATTAAGCTTAAGCTTAGACCGGCTAGTTTCAAGATACGGTTCGTACGCATGATTAAGCGAAGACCGGATAGAATGTGATTCAGACCCGACAAGTTTGGAGACTTGTTTAATATGGGTTTATTATTCACATTCTGGATTTTGAGGCAAAACCGTTAAGGTTTGACCCGTTTCGGCTAATTTATGTAAACTTGTTACATAAACCGAACCGTACGCGTAATAAGCGTGACGGGTAGTCATGAGAGCTATATACAGGTTTTCTAAGTTAATTATGTCTCAAATATGTTGTGAAATCAGTAAGGTGTCTTTCGTTATGCCCGAAACTAATTTAAACACAAACTATGCCACGTAGGGGTAGTTTGGTCATTTTAAAGTTTGTAAAAGAGTTTAAATGTCTAACTGAGTTAAAGGTCTGATGTAAACAGCAAACATACTCAATTTGATGAGTTTTAACAGTAGGCTAAGGCATGTATGTGAAACTTATCATTTTTAACCAAACTAGGCCCCGTAGGGGTATTTTGGTAATTTCACATAAGCCGAAAAGCTCAAAACTGAAGTCTGAGTTTATCAACCTTTGCTTACTGTTAAAATATCATAATTTTCCTCTTATATCAGTAGGTATCAACCCGGGTATGTCCAATATGATTTGAAAACATATTATGCGTTAAAAACGCTAATTAAGGCGATTAAAGGCCATTACCGGGTTCGATACTTAAATCTGACATTTTTATATTTCCAGAAGGCTTAAAATAATTTATTTATCATAACTAATCAGTAGCAAAAGGTTTGGAGTCGTTTAGATGTGTAAAACTCATTTTATGGCCCGTAAGGGCAAAACCGACAACTACCGAATTAAGCCTACGACTATGAGTTATGCTCAGCCTAAAATTAATTAAAAATCTTTAAAATTCCCAAAATAATATATTACATCAGTGGGTAATTCGTTTGATACCAAAAAGTATGTTTAATTAGGCTATACGCTAATTACGCCATTTTATTAACATAAAGCACCGTAATTACGCTAATGAGCATAACTCTTAATCTACAAGTCAAACTGATGTCAAATTTTGCATACAAGTTTATATATCAGTATTTAAGGTTCCTACACTTTTACATTTTCATAATTCATGTTTTAAGGTAATAAGGGCATAACGGTCAACATATGAGCGATTAACGGAAACTTGCATATTAATTGGATAATCAACGAAACAAGTACAGAGGCTTATACTATCATGTAACCTAACCCTAATGAAGCATTAAGGCATTTCTAATTCCATCTAACTCGGGCCAGAACTGAAGTCAACGTGAAAGTCAAAGTTTCGGGACTTTCGGTTCCTAGCCGGTTCAAAACTGAGAGTTGTCGAGTCGAACGAGTTTAGACATGTCCGTACACTTATTACCAGGTTATATTAAGTCTAAAACAGTTTACACGCATTACGTATTGCCAATTGTGCATTAAATCATATTTTATATTTCTGTTGACTTTTTCGGTCAACGTTTGACCCGACAAACGACCTGGTTAGGTCTGGAATCGGTACGTGCCATTATAAGGGTTTAATACTCATATAATTACCTACTTAACGGTACTCTTAATTCGACATACGACTGAGCTATCATTAATTAATTACGAAGTCAAACCGTAGTTACGTCGGTTTGACCTTTAGCTAAAATACTAAGCTATAATTAATTTAAAAAGGTTAGGAAACTTACAAAGTGTTTAATGATAATTAGGGATGTCTTGTAATCAGCTTGAAAGCTCCTCAATTTGATCAGACTTGAATTGTGAAAGGAATGATCATGGAGTTGCAACTTATGTGGGTTTTATAGTGTTCATGGCACCATGAATTGATGACAACAAAGTCTACAACTCTCCACAATTGTTCAACACATGTGTCTAGTATATAGGAGGTGCCTAGGGGTCGTTTATAGTTGATAAAAACCGGTGGAACAGGTCAAAAATGCGCACAACAGGCAACAAAAGGTTGCTGGTCGCTGGCAAGGTGCTTGCGCACCGTAAGCATGTATGCTTACGGTCCGTAAGCATGCATCAGGGACCGAACTGTTTTGTTTGTTGAAGTTTCGAAAGGGCAGCCTTTAATTCTGACTTTGGGGCATTATATTATCACTTTGGGACCTTTCAAATGTGTCTTATACAGTAACAAACCCCACCAATTGAAATCGTTTCATTTGAATACATATACAAGATCCGAAAATAAAGGTTTTCCATTGCTTTATCTTCGTAGGAGTCCACCCAATGAATTATGAATCAAATATTCTAGCATTTAGGGGATTTAAAATATATACCAGATGCTTTAAATTTATAAATTTTTTTGGGTCTTGGGATTTATACGAGATCGTTCAGAGGTAACATTTACATGACGCCATCTTTAAATCCTACCAAAACATTTTATAAAATTCGGGTTTACTACGCGTATGTGACACGTGTCGTTATTATATTGAACCCGAAATTTTCGAGGTGTTACATCCTCACCCCCTTAAAATAAATCTCGACCCGAGATTTACTGAAACAAGTAAGGGTACTTTTCTTTCATCGCGGATTCAACCTCCCACGTGAATTCGGGACCTCTACGGGCATCCCATTTGACCTTTACAAAAGGTATATGCTTTCTTCGAAGCTTCCTTACCTGTCGATCTTCAATCGACAAAGGTTTTTCAACAAATTTCAAGCTCTTGTCTATCTGCACATCTGTATGTGGCATGACATGTGATTCGTCAGCGGAACACTTCTTTAGATTGCAGATGTGGAACACATTGTGAATTCCACTGAGCTCTTCCGGTAAGTTCAACTTATAGGCAACTAACCCGACACGTTCGATAACCTCGAAAGGTCCTATGTATCTCGGGCTTAGCTTGCCCTTCTTACCAAATCGCATCACTCCTTTCCAGGGTGACACTTTTAGTAGAACTTTTTCACCTACTTCGAAGTGAAAATCCTTACGACTAGGATCAGCGTAACTCTTCTGCCTATTCCGGGCAGCTTGGATATTGTTACGAATCTGGACAATCTTGTCCGTTGTTTCAAACACGATCTCTGGTCCTGATAACTGGACTTCTCCAACTTCCGCCCAACAAACTGGCGATCTACACTTTCTACCGTATAATGCCTCAAAAGGCGCAGCCTTTATGCTGGTATGGTAGCTATTGTTGTAGGAGAATTCGATCAATGGTAGGTTCTTATCCCAGCTACCTCCCAAATCGATCGCACATGCACGTAGCATGTCTTCCAACGTTTGAATAGTACGCTCACTCTGACCGTCTGTCTGAGGATGGTAAGCCGTACTAAAGTTCAAACGTGTGCCCAAAGATTGCTGGAAGCTCTTTCAAAAATGTGACGTGTACCTAGTATCTCTATCAGAGATAATAGCTACAGGTATGCCGTGTAAGGCTACAATATTATCAACGTATAACTGGGCTAACATATCGGAGCTATAAGTCTCCTTGATGGGTAAGAAATGAGCTGACTTAGTCAGTCGGTCAACTATAACCCATATCGTATCATTTCCTTTTCTTGTCTTGGGTAACTTGGTAATAAAATCCATAGTTACCATTTCCCACTTCCAAGTAGGAAGTTCAGGCTGTTGTAGCAAACCCGACGGTTTCTGATGCTCGGCTTTGACTTGCGCACATGTCAAGCATTTTGCTACATGGGCGGCTACAGACTTTTTCAAGCCTATCCACCAATAATTTGCCTTTAGATCCTGGTACATCTTATCGGCTCCAGGATGAACGGAGTATTTGGAACTGTGGGCTTCTTGGAGGATTACATCACGAAGTCCTCCAAAAATTGGAACCCATATTCGTCCATTTAATCGCAGAATTCCGTCCTTGCTAAGGGTTAACTGCTCCTCAGTTACTCCTAACTTTTCATTAGGATAGTTAGCTTCCAACACAGCTTCCTTCTGTGCAGCTAACACCCTTTCTATCAAACTGTTCTTTATTTCCATGCGCTTGGCATTGATTCGAATGGGTTTAACCCTTTCCTTTCTGCTTAAGGCGTCAGCGACTACATTCGCTTTGCCGGGATGGTATTTGATTTCACAATCATAATCATTTAAAGTTTCCATCCAACGGCGTTGCCTCATATTCAATTCTTTCTGATTAAACAGATGCTGGAGGCTCTTGTGATCAGAATAGATCACAAACTTGATTCCATAAAGATAATGCCTCCACAGTTTTAGTGCGAACACAACGGCACCCAACTCCAAGTCATGGGTGGTGTAATTCTTTTCGTGCACCTTTAACTGCCGTGATGCATAGGCAATAACCTTGCCCTTCTGCATAAGTACACACCCCATGCCAGTGTGTGATGCGTCACAGTAAACTACAAATTCTTCAGCGCCTTCAGGTAATGTAAGAACAGGAGCGTTGCTCAACTTTTGTCTCAAAACATCGAAGGACTCTTGTTGCTTAGGGCCCCAAACGAACTTTACTTTCTTCTTGGTCAGGGAAGTTAGGGGTGCAGCAATCCTTGAAAAATTTTCAATGAAACGCCTGTAATATCCTGCCAATCCCAGGAAGCTACGAATCTCCGTAGGCGTCTTTGGCTCTTGCCAATTCATAACAGCTTCAACTTTAGCGGGATCCACCTGGATACCACGCTCACTAACCACGTGTCCAAGGAATTGGACTTCTCGTAGCCAAAATTCACACTTAGAGAATTTGGCGTAGAGCTTCTCCTGACGTAGAAGTTTGAGAATACAACGAAGGTGTTTCTCGTGGTCAGCTTGATTCTTAGAATAAATAAGGATGTCATCGATGAAGACGATAACAAATTTATCTAAGTATGGCTTGCAGACGCGATTCATGAGATCCATGAACGCGGCTGGTGCATTAGTGAGCCCAAAAGGCATCACTAGGAACTCGTAGTGACCATAACGAGTCCTAAATGCAGTCTTGTGAACGTCTTCATCCTTAACCTTCAACTGATGGTAGCCTGACCTCAGATCAATCTTTGAGAAGTAACTTGCCCCTTGAAGCTGATCGAACAAATCGTCGATTCTGGGCAACGGATACCTATTCTTGATCGTGACTTTATTAAGCTCGCGATAGTCGATGCACAGACGCATCGACCCATCCTTTTTCTTGACAAACAGGATTGGCGCTCCCCAAGGAGATGAACTAGGTCGAATGAAACCTTTAGCCAGCAATTCATCTAGCTGCGTCCGCAACTCCTTCATTTCGGTGGGTGCCAATCTGTATGGTGCTCTAGAAACTGGTGCCGCTCCGGGGATGATATCGATCCTAAATTCAACTTGTCTATCTGGTGGTAAACCAGGTAGATCTTCAGGGAACACTTCTGGGTATTCAGAGATGACAGGGATGTCTTCTAACTTTGGTTTGGGCTCATCAATAATCACCTGTGCCATGTAAATGACACATCCCTTCTTCAAACACTTGGAAGCCTTGAGCATAGTCACCTGCTCAGGCAGCCCATACTGGGTATCCCCCCGAATGGTAAGTGATTCACCAGACGGAGTCTTTATTACCACATGTTTCTGGTTGCAGACAATTTGGGCCTGGTTATGAGATAACCAGTCCATACCCAGAACAATGTCAAAACCAACCAATTTGAACGGAAGTAGAGATAGAGGAAAAGAATGGTTCTTAATGGATATAGTACATCCATCTAACACAGTAGAGACGGTTTCTATGGTACCATCTGCTAACTCTACCTCATAGTTTACGCTTAGGGTTTTGACAGGTAAATTCAACAATTTACAAAACTTATGATCTACGAAATACTTATCTGCTCCTGAATCAA
Source organism: Helianthus tuberosus (assembly GCA_030545235.1). Taxonomy (NCBI): domain Eukaryota; kingdom Viridiplantae; phylum Streptophyta; class Magnoliopsida; order Asterales; family Asteraceae; genus Helianthus; species Helianthus tuberosus. The sequence goes on from JARYGA010019155.1 coordinate 11,133, forward strand.
AAAGTACTCTTGCAAAGACATCATTTACAAGGAATGTACCTGTTATGACATTATCGTCCTGCACAGCTTCTTTCGCGTCCATTCTGAAGACTCTGGCATTAGTCTTCTTAGCCTCCTCAGGCTTCTTGTTGTATTTCGGGCAGTTGGTCTTGATGTGCCCCTTCTCGTTGCAACGGTAGCACGTTGCATCCTTTATCTTTTTGCAATCCAGGGTTTTATGATCCGTGGACTTGCAAATTCCACAAGCAAAGGATTTCGACTGAGTCTGAGAGCTCGACTCTAGTCTGCACTTTCCATAGTGCTGCTTCTTGCAAGTTTTACACCTGGGCTTCTCATCAGACTTATGCCCATCCTTCCTCGATTCAGATCCCTTCTTGTTATCACCGTTCCCACGGTGTTTCTTATTCGACCTTCGCGAACCATCATCTTCACGCTTCCTCTTCTCGGCCTCCTTATTCCTCTGCGATCTCTGCCGGACCGCATCCAGAGTGAGGGATAGGGAAAGGTCCGTTACAGACCTGAAGGTAACTGGCCGAGAAGCTTTTACACTGGCCTTGATCTCGGGTTCTAAACCACCAATAAAGCGAGCGATTCTCTTTGGCTCCAGGGTTACCAGGTAGGGAACCAACCGGGACAGCGTATTGAAGCTTGTCAGGTAAGCTTGGCAGTCGAGGTTCTTCATCACCAACGATAGAAAGTCGGATTCTATTTTCTCCACCTCATGTTGAGGGCAGAAATTTTCCTTGATCAGGGCAATGAATTGATCCCACGACATACTATACAACGGGATCTTTCCGGAGGCCTCCATCAGAGATCTCCACCATGCCAATGCTTCACCCTTGAAGGACTGTGACACAAACTTAACTATATCCCTTTCAGCGCACCCGCTGATATCCACCACCGTGTCCATTTCGTCCAGCCAAGTCATACAGTCGACGGCCCCCTTTTCCCCAGTAAAATCCCTGGGTTTACAAGACACGAAGTACTTATAAGTGCAACCCTTGTTACGGGGTCCCTGATGCAGTACCAATTGCTGAGATGGGACACTTTGATTGTTGGTGGACTGACGGTCATCACCGTCTTTCTTGGGTCCATTCTTTTTGGGAGGAGGCTTGTTATGAGCCTCAGAATGTGTCCTGGGCTTTGAATGTGATGCAGAGTGGGTCCTACTTCGAGTACCACTGTATTCCTCATACTGTCTATCCAAAGCCTGAGTAACAGCGCCGTCTATGATTGCTCTTAACTCGGCACCCGTTAACGTAATCTGGGCGTTCTCATTTGGCTCCACTGGATGGCTATTGACTTCATTTGAGTTAGCCATTTGTATTGATCTGTTGCAGAAAATAAGGTCAATATTTTATTTGGGATTTTATTATGGAATTACCCCTTAGGGTAATTCGTTAACCATGGTAAACAGAGACCATAATTGGTTAACTTATTAATCGTATTAATTTAGGATTTTAATTAAAATTTATCCTAAACATAAACAATAACAGTATATATTAGCACATAAGGCTTAGTCACATGGACAATTTAAGTTATAAGCTATGATTTCAGAGAATCAGGACTTTTAAGGTTTGAACCTAGTTCATTACCCTTATCAGACAGGGAGTCATAGCTACCTCTGTCTTTTGGCTCATAAAAGTGAGCTGGGCCCGTAGGCATCATAATACTACGTATGGTAAAATATGATCATCTTAATTGATGATCTTAACCCATGATTCAGAGATCATATAACTGGGTTTGGAATCTTCTAAAGAATCCTTATACATATATAAATGACATGTGATTTTAACGAATCACTTCTGCCAGGAGTGTTAACATGTTTTAAGATGTTAACAGGGATTTGAATCTTTTAAACAGGTCTTACCATTTTGGCCCGGTCTTATATTTGACACGTGGCTAGGTTTCACACTTTAAGATCCTTAATTAAATAATTACATAAGCAGATTAATTTTAAAAGGAATGCTTTTAATTTATTTATTTCATCCATAAAGTATATATGCACAATTTGGCAATCATGAAATTTATAAAAACAACCATTCCATTTATTTATTCAAAGCATTACACACTTGCCCTAAACGGGTCTTTCAAATTACAAATTTACCCATGTAAGGGTTAAATAACACTCATGCCCATGCAGGGGCCAAATATCACACATGTCCACGTAGGGACTACATAATATAATAGTCCACGCAGGGACTTACACTAACAATACACCCACGTAGGGGTTCAAACAAACAAGCATGCCCACGCAGGAGCTCAAAGCAACATACCAAAATACACCCACGCAGGGGCTCAACAGTAAAATACAGGAGAAAATAACTGTGGAAGGATTCAACGATCCTTCTTGTTCTTCCCCTTGATCAATCCCACTAATCCCTGGAAGAATGTTTGCCTCTCCCGGCGGTCTTCGTGAACTACCCGTTCAACTTGATTTATCCTTTGCAGGAGTTCTTCATGTTCGGGTAGTGAGAATCTAGGTGGCTGCGATTGAGTCCGGATGATGGGTCTAGGAGGTATCGCGTATCCCTGTGTCGGGTAACTCACCCCCCATGGATCCCCATAGGGTCCTTGGGTGTTATAGTTCGCTGCTAACATGTACGGATCAGCCTCCGCGTACCCATAGTCGTGCTGCGTTGGGGGTTCAAACGGGTTGTATCCCATGCCACTCGTATATGCCGGGATTGGGTTATCAAATCCCATCGGCGGTGGTTGTAGTACAGCAGGGTTGGAGGGTCCACCCATTTGTGGGTCCTCCTGGTATGGCGGGTAGTGACTAGCACTCGACTGTCGTGGGGAGCTAAAATGAAAGTCCCCTGGTCGCACCGACATGCGTGCACCGGCTCTCCTACGCCTTGGCGGTTGAGGAGGTGCCGGTTGAACTGGTGGCGGTGGAGGTGGTGGCGTAACTGCCACGAATCGGTGATCCTCGGATGAATCTTGATGATGCGGCTGTGGCTGTGGCTCCTGTTGCTGCTGAGACTGCTGCTGCTGATGCTGCCCATGAGACGACGAGTGGTGTGATGGTGTATAATACCACTGGTGCTGATTAAAGAGGGCTTGGAAACTATCTGGACCACCATAGGGTGATCCGTGAAAAGAAGATCCGTCGGAGATTTCGATCGGATGGTTTGGAGTACCACTTGCCGGCATGACGGGGTCCGTATCCTCGTCCATATCATCCGCGTGATCCTCTGAAAAGTGGTCCTCTGGACCCAGTGGGTTAAAACCCACGGGTTCTGGTATGAACCCTACCGGGTTAAACTGTCCCCGAAAGATAGGTGTAGGGTCTCCATATGAATGATGAGATAGGGATCTCTGAAGTGGTATGTACGAAGGCAGAGGGTTGTTAGGCTCGTCTTCTGAATGTGGTCCATATGAGTTGTGGACCGGAGGGGTAGAGCTGTGCGAAACGGATCGCCTTGCTGGTTCGAACTGGTTGCACCTGTTTCGGCGGGGGTCCTCGCTTTCCGTCGCAGTTGGAGCTCGTGTATTAGACGGCCCTGCTTCATGGTCGTTGGGGGCTGTAGCTGGCCCCTTTCCTCGTCCTCGTCCCCGTGTCCGGAGAAATCTTGGAGGCATTTTGATATTCCTGTTAATAAAGCATAAGATAACAATAACAAAATATAAAATTTAAAGGACAAAACAAAAACCGAATAAGGTGGAATTTGTCCTAGGTTATAAGTCTAGACTCGAAGGTTTAGATATGTGCAATTGTGTACTGAGATTAAACACAAAAGACTAGTGTTTAATTCACTCAGAGTTGGCTCTGATACCAACCTGTCACACCCCGATTTCCACGTGTCACCGGTGGGCCCGGTGGGGGAGTATCGTGACGTGGTTGGCAACGTAATAGTCAAACAACACAATATAATAATGCACAGCGGAAGCAATTTAAAAATAAGATACAACCGAATTTATTTATTGTAATCAAAGTCACAATATCCGATGTTTATCCACAGAACGGATCGAAACAAAATAACATTTATGGTTCAACAGACTTCTGGCATCCTAAGCTTGCGAGACTTTTATTGATGCATAGGAGACAATCCAGCCAAATTTCGTTTAGTACCTGCATTCAGTCTTTGTGGGAAAATACGTCAGTTTACACTGGTAAATACATTCAACTGACTCATTTTGGAAAATGGTTGAAAATTGGTTTGGATGCACAAGGCATAAACATTTTTATTTAACTTGGGAGAATTATTTAATATTATAATCTTGTGAACGAATTACATGTTACTTATGCGTTCAGTAGCCCGAATCAAATCCGGGTTAAAGATCAATAGACACACCACTTTAAGTGAGTTATACACGGGAGTACGCCTACACCCCGTGCTCAGGTCGTGGCCATCTCGTAAGATGATGCCAGGGATATCCGGGACATGGTCATTAACCCCCCAAAGGCTGTAAAGTAAACAAGACTGTTTAAACGAGCCGATCAAATTATTCAACTACCCACTAAGCGTGGAGATTTGATGCTCGATCAAGCGGTACGCTATGTACCGTAACCCAAGTCCGTATAGGGAAAATAAGTTAAAAGTATTTACCTGATGCAAGTATAAATCACAAATAGCAGAATGCACGTAGCTTTTACTGTTTCTCCTAATCTGGAACGAAGGTTTAATATAACCTATTAGAATTCTAACGGGTCTTTTATTAAGCTTAAGCTTAGACCGGCTAGTTTCAAGATACGGTTCGTACGCATGATTAAGCGAAGACCGGATAGAATGTGATTCAGACCCGACAAGTTTGGAGACTTGTTTAATATGGGTTTATTATTCACATTCTGGATTTTGAGGCAAAACCGTTAAGGTTTGACCCGTTTCGGCTAATTTATGTAAACTTGTTACATAAACCGAACCGTACGCGTAATAAGCGTGACGGGTAGTCATGAGAGCTATATACAGGTTTCCTAAGTTAATTATGTCTCAAATATGTTGTGAAATCAGTAAGGTGTCTTTCGTTATGCCCGAAACTAATTTAAACACAAACTATGCCCCGTAGGGGTAGTTTGGTCATTTTAAAGTTTGTAAAAGAGTTTAAATGTCTAACTGAGTTAAAGGTTTGATGTAAACAGCAAACATACTCAATTTGATGAGTTTTAACAGTAGGCTAAGGCATGTATGTGAAACTTATCATTTTTAACCAAACTAGGCCCCGTAGGGGTATTTTGGTAATTTCACATAAGCCGAAAAGCTCAAAACTGAAGTCTGAGTTTATCAACCTTTGCTTACTGTTAAAATATCATAATTTGCCTCTTATATCAGTAGGTATCAACCCGGGTATGTCCAATATGATTTGAAAACATATTATGCGTTAAAAACGCTAATTAAGGCGATTAAAGGCCATTACCGGGTTCGATACTTAAATCTGACATTTTTATATTTCCAGAAGGCTTAAAATAATTTATTTATCATAACTAATCAGTAGCAAAAGGTTTGGATTCGTTTAGATGTGTAAAACTCATTTTATGGCCCGTAAGGGCAAAACCGACAACTACCGAATTAAGCCTACGACTATGAGTTATGCTCAGCCTAAAATTAATTAAAAATCTTTAAAATTCCCAAAATAATATATTACATCAGTGGGTAATTCGTTTGATACCAAAAAGTATGTTTAATTAGGCTATACGCTAATTACGCCATTTTATTAACATAAAGCACCGTAATTACGCTAATGAGCATAACTCTTAATCTACAAGTCAAACTGATGTCAAATTTTGCATACAAGTTTATATATCAGTATTTAAGGTTCCTACACTTTTACATTTTCATAATTCATGTTTTAAGGTAATAAGGGCATAACGGTCAACATATGAGCGATTAACGGAAACTTGCATATTAATTGGATAATCAATGAAACAAGTACAGAGGCTTATACTATCATGTAACCTAACCCTAATGAAGCATTAAGGCATTTCTAATTCCACCTAACTCGGGCCAGAACTGAAGTCAACGTGAAAGTCAAAGTTTCGGGACTTTCGGTTCCGAACCGGTTCAAAACTGAGAGTTGTCGAGTCGAACGAGTTTAGACATGTCCGTACACTTATTACCAGGTTATATTAAGTCTAAAACAGTTTACACGCATTACGTATTGCCAATTGTGCATTAAATCATATTTTATATTTCTGTTGACTTTTTCGGTCAACGTTTGACCCGACAAACGACCTGGTTAGGTCTGGAATCGGTACGTGCCTTTATAAGGGTTTAATACTCATATAATTACCTACTTAACGGTACTCTTAATTCGACATACGACTGAGCTATCATTAATTAATTACGAAGTCAAACCGTAGTTACGTCGGTTTGACCTTTAGCTAAAATACTAAGCTATAATTAATTTAAAAAGGTTAGGAAACTTACAAAGTGTTTAATGATAATTAGGGATGTCTTGTAATCAGCTTGAAAGCTACTCAATTTGATTAGACTTGAATTGTGAAAGGAATGATCATGGAGTTGCAACTTATGTGGGTTTTATAGTGTTCATGGCACCATGAATTGATGACAACAAAGTCTACAACTCTCCACAATTGTTCAACACATGTGTCTAGTATATAGGAGGTGCCTAGGGGTCGTTTATAGTTGATAAAAACCGGTGGAATAGGTCAAAAATGCGCACAACAGGCAACAAAAGGTTGCTGGTCGCTGGCAAGGTGCTTGCGCACCGTAAGCATGTATGCTTACGGTCCGTAAGCATGCATCAGGGACCGAACTATTTTGTTTGTTGAAGTTTCGAAAGGGCATCCTTTAATTCTGACTTTGGGGCATTATATTATCACTTTGGGACCTTTCAAATGTGTCTTATACAGTAACAAACCCCACCAATTGAAATCGTTTCATTTGAATACATATACAAGATCCGAAAATAAAGGTTTTCCATTGCTTTATCTTCGTAGGAGTCCACCCAATGAATTATGAATCAAATATTCTAGCATTTAGGGGATTTAAAATATATACCAGATGCTTTAAATTTATAAATTTTTTTGGGTCTTGGGATTTATACGAGATCGTTCAGAGGTAACATTTACATGACGCCATCTTTAAATCCTACCAAAACATTTTATAAAATTCGGGTTTACAACGCGTATGTGACACGTGTCGTTATTATATTGAACCCGAAATTTTCGAGGTGTTACAACAACACCCCTTCCCCCACCTCTGCTCAGGCGAACGACCGGCCACCACTGTGGTGGTGGCGGCACACATCGACGACAGGGACGAAGACAGAAAACGGGAGAGAGAGAGAGAGAGGAACGAGAGAGAGAGAATCGAGAAAGAAAGAGAAATGGCGGTGCCGTTTCCGGTAACGAACCGGCGACGATGGTTCTTAGTCCGACAGTCGGCACTCCGGTAAGCCACATTCCTTTTCTTCTCACTTTCTATCAGTTTCGGATCAATTCGTGTTTGGCTCAGTTTCGGTTCTTGTTGCGGTTCAGGTTATAAGCTTCGGGTGACCATCTCAGTTTGGTGCAGTCAACTGGTTCAGGTCTGTTCCGGCTCAGTTTGGTTGCGGGTGCGGGTTTACTTCGGGTCACTGGTGATGTCGGGTTCCGATCTGGTCCAGCTTTCTTGGCTCGAGTTTAGCCTCAGTTAGAGTTCGGTTCAGCGGTTCAGTCTATGGATTAACTTTGGTCAAGCGGCTTCGGGTCGACTTAGTTGATTCAGCAAATCAACACCGTCGGTTAACTAAGTTGACTCGGTCAACAGAAAATTTCAGTTCAGGTTAGTCTGGATTCGGGGTCTTAGTCCGTGTTTCTATTCGGGTCCCATTAATTCTTTTGTTATTTAGCAGGTTCGTGTCATGTCACAATCAGATTCGGTTCGGTGTTCCGGTCTAACAGTCAACTGTCGGGTCAAACTTGGTCAAAGCTGGTCAACTGTCAATCCTAGACTTGGTATAATCTTAACGACGCAAATTTTTATCATTATTGTTTATATGTTTAGTTACTTGAAACTTGTATAAAACTCATATATATTTTCGTTATAAAACTTGTACAAGTATATAATATTTCGTTGATTGTTGAATTTTGACAAATATATCGACAACTTATGTTGTTGGGATCGTCCAAAAACAGAGGAAACTCTGCCCGTTTTTCGTAAAATTCCGTAAAACAAAACGTGGAAAATTTTATAAAACACAACCTATCAAATTCGACTAATCTTTATAAAATAGATATAAATGTATGATTATTTTTATTTTTGGACAATATTCAACAATACTTTTGAGAGAATTAATTTTAAATATTACTTAATCTATATAAAATATATATGTATACATTTATATATATATATACATATATATCAACTAGGTATACTCTAAATTCCAATTCATATCCTTCATCGTGTTTCTGTTTACTCATGCACTATCGCTTGCCCATATAGGGTGACCTCGGTGTTCCATCCTCCTAATCTCATCAACTCGTCCTACTTGGGTAATCGGAAGACTTAGCAAATTGTGTGAGTATACTCGATCCCTTTTTCCCCTTTTTACACTTTGGGATGCAACATGTAGAAGTATGCAAACAACTTTTAAACTAAACTTACTCAATCCTTGATCAAGCATGAAACTATGTGATTTACTTGTTATTCTCGTATGCTATGTGAACGATTTGGAACATTATATGCTCATTAACTTTGCTCCCACCTTAACAATTATAGCGCTATAGGATTAACGCCCCGCCCGCTATTCTATTGGGTATTGTTAAGTTAAACATTACCACCCTGCTAAACTATTGGGATTAGGCTATTTTATGCGTTGTATTCTAGGGTTTGATCATATTGTACGCCAAAATTGCATACCAGTAATCACATATTATGAATCATGTTGGACTTGAGTTTTTATTCTATTATGCTATGTAAACAAACTTGTGTACTCGCCTTTGCTTTTGCATTGAAGCTCTATTTTAATACATGTTGCAGGTTAAATTGTTGAAGTATGATGAAAGATGAAACAAGAATAGGGTGGGCTAGATACACACCTATAAATCGTTTATCTTTTAATGTTATGTTATTTGTTGAAACAATGATGTATTTTGTTTTGATTATTGTATGACAATTTAGCAATTGCAATGAAATTCGAATTTAATTAAATATTGTCACATAGTGTTACGAAGTCTCTTGCAATCTATACACACTTCGTCTCATCCCGATGTTTCCGCCATCGGTTGGGGTGTGACAGATTGGTATCAGAGCCATAACTATAGGGAATTAGGAAAAGTAGGAATGCTTTAACCTAGTCTATAGTTTTTTTAGCTTTATTCTTGTGCATTGCTTGAAACTACTTGCATGCTACTTTACTCGCTTCTTATTTATTCGCTTTGACTTTTAAACATATAAGTCGCTTGTGTGTTAATACTTGAATTGCTATTCTTATGTGTCAATACTTGTCTTACCATGTGTCGATACTTGATTTTTTTGACCTATTCTTTTTGTGTTATTCTCGACTTGCCTTTTATGTGCTTATACTTGTTCGTTATTTCCTTTAACATACGCCTTTTTCCAAGGCATTTTACTCAATTTTTCTTAAACTCGAAAACACTCATATTGTACGAACGAGGCGAGTTTACCAAAATAGGCGTGAAACCCACAATTTGGTAAACGACTCTCATCCCGCTTGATTCTATTTTTCGCACGAAATTCACCATTTAGTTAGGGGTGAAATCCACATCTTAACGGAAATTTCAAATTTAAATTCTAGTGGACCCTCGTCAAAGTGTCGAAATTAAATTTTGACTCGACGAGTGCCAACCACACTTAGGTTACGAAATCGTCAAGTTAGGGGTGAAACCCGCACCTTGTCGACTAGTTCCGCTCCTTGATTTTCAAAAGTACCGCCAAGTCTCGAAATTTCGATGGATTGGGAACATGTAGTAACTAGAAGGGTGAGTACAATTAGCCGAGATATCAACGAGAGTATTCCACCTATTAGGCCAAAGCATGTTTCTCAATTTCAAAAGATCTTTCGACCACTTTGGTTAGTCAATGTTCCGTTTGGAACCATCCAAGTTTTTATTCGAGCTTACGCTTTATTATTTTCGATCTTTTGACAAATTTGAATAATTTTTCAAGATTTCATTTTGCGCACATATCATACTCTTACTTTTCATACGATTATACATTATTAGCATGCATGATTTCACGTAATTTTAATTACACTTTTGTAACGAGCAGAGACATATCATCGAGATAGGAGTGATTTCCTTACCTTGACGATTAACTCCGCTTCTTTTCTCATCTTACAACGACCTCACCAACGGATTAGGGGTGATTCCCTTACCTAAGTGATCGTTACCAACGCTTTCTTTTAATAGGCTATATTATGTAAACACGATCATGCTTATACCTAAATCATTTATCATGTATTTCAAAATGCTTCATTTATTTAAACGTACCCCTTATTCTATAATCTATTTTCACATCACTTGCATACACAAAAATTTTAAATGTTACCATGAGCGCGTGTTCCTCGATTTTCAAAATTTCACGGAATACTACTTGTCATCCTAGTCGGTTTAATAAATCCGTTGCCCACAAATTCACCAATCAACGTAAACATTGAAACACGCTCCTCTCACACCATTAAACTAGAGATTGTTATTCTCAATTGAGAATCAAATCAACTTTTTCGCACCCACCTATAAAATATTACCAATATTATTTAATCATTTACTAAAATTCCTTTTCAAAACCAATGAAACATTTTTCAACAATCACTAAGTTCATATACCAAGATCCTTTTCCTAAGGATGAACCTTTTCACAAGAATCTATAAACTTTAAAACTTTCTAATACAAAGTTACTTAAACGATGCGAACTTGTTAATCCCAAGAACTTTTCAAAACCTCGCTCGATGCGCCAATTAAATTCAAAACACGTGGGCAAGGAAACTTCATAAGAACCGACAAATTTTCAACTTATGCAAACTCTTTTAAAACCGCAGTAGCATTTCCATTCCTTTACAAAGTACTTTCCACATAACCAATAGATGTTTTATAATCTCTTTACATTCACAATCTAGAGTCTATATTTCGTGACAATTCAATCTATTTTAACTCCACGTTTTGCGCAAACGCCTATTTATGCATACCACTTTACACGTTTTAGATAATATCGCACAAAGATCTCACGCGTATCACTCGTTCCCTGTTTCTTTCATACTCCAAACTTTTAATCTTTTACGCGCATGAACTCATGAGTTTCGGTGTATACTATAAACAAAATCATTATTTCCTACATCCATACTTATACATTTTATGCCTTCACTTATGTTCACACTTACGCATTTTGTTATACTCATGATTCAAAATTCATACGTTTTACGTTATACATACACCCACAATTATACATTTACGATGTACTTACATTCATGTTTATATTACATTCGTATTTATGTTCATACATTTTATGTTCTCATTTACGCATATACAACCTTGTTTACACTTATATACATACACATATATTTTATTCATACTTAACCCTTCATGTTTTACACCTGTATTCACGTTCATATCTATGCACATACATCTTATGTTCACACTTATACTCGTATTCAAACTCATACGCTTTGTGTATATACTTATACCCATGTTTGTACTCACACTTATACTTATTTTTCATACACAGTATGCTTATCCTTTTACTCATACTCATGTCATGCGTTTTATGTTTATGCTCACGTACGTGTTCATATTTAAACTTATACTATGCTCATGCTTTTTACTAAAAAAATTATACATTCGCACCTGTACGCGAGCGAAACCCGAGGGATTCGCTTACGTTGGTCTTATACTATTTGGAACGCGAACATGCTTATATGTTACACTTTTATACGCACCCAATCTTATTTTCAAAATTTATGTATACCTTGATTCATACGCAACTAGTACAAGTTATGCGGATCATGCGACGATTGGTATAATCGCGGGTGCACACGGGATTATAGTGATAGGCGTATGAGAAACCATAGAGTGTACTACTGCGTATGGTAAGACACGGAACGTAACATGACACCGAATACGAGATAGACGTAATATGGTCAAAACACGGTGGATACGCCGCTGGTACATCCTATATATAAGTGTTTTCACCAAGTTACTAAACTTTCGTAAAACGTGCCATGAGAAATCCAGTGTTTTGCAGGCCTTTTTGGACTTAATACAAACTTTAAACAACTCACAAACGCATTACATCCGATTATCCACGACGAGACTTCATCTTTAACACGCTACTTTCGTCTATCCGATACTTATGCTATTCTTACACCCATAATCGTTATTAGATCAATCGTACTCCCTTATACCTCAATTATTCTCTGTTGTCTCAAACTCCAAAGCCCTAATTTTACAATCCTCTCCTGTTTGCCTAAACCATTTTCAAGTCTTCCTTCTGAATAAATTTCGGGACGAAATTTCCTAAAGGAGGGGAGACTGTAACGCTCCGCGTTTTCATAACTTTCCATATTTAGAAACCGTTGTTCATGTTCCTATTTTTGGAAACTTTGTATCCATGTAATTCGTCGGTTCGTTATAATCGTCGAAAATCTTAATCTTTAATTTAATTCGTTCATAAATATGGTTATTTATCTATCCTATTTTATTTAATTAATTTTATTAATTAATATTACTATTTAAAAAGTTTAATTTTATAATAATCTAGTTAGTCTCGTTAGATATTAAAGTTAGTAAACTAACCTAGTTAGTTTAATTATAAAGTTAGTTCTTTGAATTATAGCATAATCATGGATTAATTAAATCATAGGGACTGATTATGCAATTTTTGGAAACTATTAAATCAGTTAAAAACTTAAGGAAATGGTCTTGCCCTAACCCTAGCCGCTCATAACAACGTTCCCTCTATTCCTTGTTACTCTGCCAACACACAACTCATACATACAAATGCAGAACTAAGACTTCATCTCCATCATAGCACATAATCACAACACTCACAGCAGCTCCCTCCCTTCTCGATTCGTGTTCTGTCAGACCACAACACCCCTTCCCCCACCTCTGCTCAGGCGAACGACCGGCCACCACTGTGGTGGTGGCGGCACACATCGACGACAGGGACGAAGACAGAAAACGGGAGAGAGAGAGAGAGAGGAACGAGAGAGAGAGAATCGAGAAAGAAAGAGAAATGGCGGTGCCGTTTCCGGCAACGAACCGGTGACGGTGGTTCTTAGTCCGATAGTCGGCACTCCGGTAAGCCACAGTCCTTTTCTTCTCACTTTCTATCAGTTTCGGATCAATTCGTGTTTGGCTCAGTTTCGGTTCTTGTTGCGGTTCAGGTTATAAGCTTCGGGTGACCATCTCAGTTTGGTGCAGTCAACTGGTTCAGGTCTGTTCCGGCTCAGTTTGGTTGCGGGTGTGGGTTTACATCGGGTCACTGGTGATGTCGGGTTCCGATCTGGTCCAGCTTTCTCGGCTCGAGTTTAGCCTCGGTTAGAGTTCGGTTCAGCGGTTCAGTCTATGGATTAACTTTGGTTAGGCGGCTTCGGGTCGACTTAGTTGATTCAGCAAATCAACACCGTCGGTTAACTAAGTTGACTCGGTCAACAGAAAATTTCAGTTCAGGTTAGTCTGGATTCGGGGTCTTAGTCCGTGTTTCTATTCGGGTCCCATTAATTCTTTTGTTATTTAGCAGGCTCGTGTCATGTCACAATCAGATTCGGTTCGGTGTTCCGGTCTAACAGTCAACTGTCAGGTCAAACTTGGTCAAAGCTGGTCAACTGTCAATCCTAGACTTGGTATAATCTTAATGACGCAAATTTTTATCATTATTGTTTATATGTTTAGTTACTTGAAACTTGTATAAAACTTGTATAAAACTCATATATATTTTCGTTATAAAACTTGTACAAGTATATAAAGTTTCGTTGATTGTTGAATTTTGACAAATATATCGACAACTTATGTTGTCGGGATCGTCCAAAAACAGAGGAAACTCTGCCCGTTTTTCGTAAAATTCCGTAAAACAAAACGTGGAAAATTTTATAAAACACAACCTATCAAATTCGACTAATCTTTATAAAATAGATATAAATGTATGATTATTTTTATTTTTAGACAATACTCAACAATACTTTTGAGAGAATTAATTTTAAATATTACTTAATCTATATAAAATATATATGTATACATTTATATATATATATACATATATATCAACTAGGTATACTCTAAATTCCAATTCATATCCTTCATCGTGTTTCCGTTTACTCATGCACCATCGCTTGCCCATATAGGGTGACCTCGGTGTTCCATCCTCCTAATCTCATCAACTCGTCCTACTTGGGTAATCGGAAGACTTAGCAAATTGTGTGAGTATACTCGATCCCTTTTTCCCCTTTTTACACTTTGGGATGCAACATGTATAAGTATGCAAACAACTTTTAAACTAAACATACTCAATCCTTGATCAAGCATGAAACTATGTGATTTACTTGTTATTCTTGTATGCTATGTGAACGATTTGGAACGTTATATGCTCATTAACTTTGCTCGCCCACCTTAACAATTATAGCGCTATAGGATTAATGCCACGCCCGCTATTCTATTGGGTATTGTTAAGTTAGATTAGGCTATTTTATGCGTTGTATTCTAGGGTTTGATCATATTGTACGCCAAAATTGCATACCAGTAATCACATATTATGAATCATGTTGGACTTGAGTTTTTATTCTATTATGCTATGTAAACAAACTTGTGTACTCGCCTTTGCTTTTGCATTGAAGCTCTATTTTAATACATGTTGCAGGTTAAATTGTTGAAGTATGATGAAAGATGAAACAAGAATAGGGTGGGCTAGATACACACCTATAAATCGTTTATCTTTTAATGTTATGTTATTTGTTGAAACAATGATGTATTTTGTTTTGATTATTGTATGACAATTTAGCAATTGCAATGAAATTCGAATTTAATTAAATATTGTCACATAGTGTTATGAAGTCTCTTGCAATCTATACACACTCCGTCTCATACCGATGTTTCCGCCATCGGTTGGGGTGTGACAATTAATGACTAACTGAGCAGTACTTGCAGGTTGATCCAATCCAAGAGTTTCTACAATCATTTTCTTTATGCCTTCTTTTATAAGGTCATCACCTTCCATTAGCTCTTGGATAGTTTCAGCACCCAACTGTTTTTGTTGCCTTCTTTTAAAGATGGCTGCACTAGCTGGAGCAGTGGCTCTCCTGGTTTGCAGCTTTGGTGGTCTTATTGAAACCTCTGCTTCAGGATAGTCAGGCTTTTGTGGAGCATTAGGATCTGTCTTCCTCAATTTCTCCAAACTTTTGTAGGTAGCCCCGACTTTATCTTCTTTCTATCTCAACACTTGATTTAAGGACCCATAATCAGCAGCAACTAATTCCTCTTTCATTCTCCTCAGCTCTACCTTTTTATCAGGTACATTCTTTTTGAATTTTGCCCAATCTGGAGGAGTGTGCTTGACCTTGTTGTTGATCATTTCTTGAATCCTGGCTACTTCACTTTCAAGCTCAGGAATGGTCCAGTCTTTATACATGTGTCTCTCTCCTTTGTATTTCTTATGGGCCATGATGTTTTCAACATAATCTTTTCTTAGGGTTTTATCTGCCTTTTCTGATATCTGCTGACACACATTCTTTGCAAATTGTTCCAAAGACCTGACTTGTGTGAGCAAGTATTGATAGTTCTGCTGAATTTCTCTATCAGATTTCCCTTGTGTATTTCTTTTTGAGATATCCTCTACTTGCTGAGCCTTAATTTTCAAATATTCTTCAATATTGTTAGGCCTGGTATATCCTTCAACTGATGGCAAACTCCTTTTAGCAGGGTCATCCTCATAATAAAAAGACTTGATTTCTTCTCTGACTGCTATAAGTTCAAGAGGGAATTGAACACCTGCAGGAGGTAATGGCTTTTGAATTTGAGCTGATGAGAGAGGAACATGGTTTGGTATAGTAACAAGTGTTAGAGATTTTGAAGATGTTGGTGGTGGTGAAATGTCATCATCTTTCAGGATTAGCCTTCTCCTTTTTGGTTGAGGAAAGGCTGATGATGTTTTGGGTGGATCAGTGGTGGTGATTTTAGTGGCAGTGGTTTGTGATTGACTAACAGTTGTTGAAACAACTGGTGTTTCAACCACTGTTGTCATTACAACAGATGTTGTAAAATCTGGTGTCTTCTGCTTTTTGGCGAGATTATTTTTAATGGTGATGGTGGTTTTGGTGGTGAAATGATTTTTGGTGGTGGTGGTAAGGCAGTGGTTGTGGTGTGTGTTGAAGTGGTGTGTGTTGAAGTGGTGTGTGTTGAAGTGATAACAGATGTTGAAACTACTGAAGTATCAGCAGTTGTTAATACAG
The DNA here is from genome assembly GCA_030545235.1 of Helianthus tuberosus. Classification (NCBI taxonomy): domain Eukaryota; kingdom Viridiplantae; phylum Streptophyta; class Magnoliopsida; order Asterales; family Asteraceae; genus Helianthus; species Helianthus tuberosus. Next base: position 27,477 of record JARYGA010019155.1, read on the forward strand.
CAGGAGTTACAACAGCTGTTTGAGTGGAAGATTGATGTTGGGGGCTTTTGGAAAGTGGTTTGGAAGTAAGCTTTGTGGGTCTGGATGGTATGGATTTGGGTTCCCTCACTTTTCTAGTGGGATTCTTTCTTTTTAGCTCAGGATTTTTAACATCCTTTGGCTCAGAACAACCCTGCGCATTCAGCTCCATATAAGCTCTTTTTTCCTCATTCCACCTTGACATATCCTTTGCTGCTCTGTCCCTTTTTACACTTGCTACAGCTTCATCAAGTGCATTTTGGGTAACATCAACCTTTTTGCTGCCATCTGGCAAGGGAATCTTTCTAGTCATGGCATCCTTTTCTGGTTCAATGTAAAGACCATCATCTATTCCCTTCTTCTTCCACTCTTGAAGTTTCTCCCCCCCTTTGGCATTATCTGGGGGTAATTGATCAATGAAGAGAACAGTTGGAAGAGCATTGCCAGTGGTTTTCAATATGTGGGCCTTGATAGCCTTAATGTCTACTTGTGTGTTCTTGAACCTAGACTCCATTGTGTTTCTCAGCTCTTGTACATGTATTGCATGTTGCTGATCAGCCATTTGTTTTTGTTGTTGGAGAAAAGGTTGAAATAGGTTCCATATCTCATCTGCAGCAGGTGCTTGTGGTGGATCAGGTGCTTGAGATGGAACAACAGTGGATTGCACCTTTTGTACTGTCAACAACTGTTGCAGCATTTCTTTGATTTCTGCAACAGCGGTATCCAGTTTTTCAACTCGTTCCGTCAATTCCAGGTACTTTAAACCATCACCCAACTTAATGGGATCATCTGATTTCCCACTAGCAGTGGTTTTAACATTGGTTGATGTAGGGAGTGTACTCCAAACATTATCCACTGATGCCCTTTTTCTTGGTACTGGAGACTTCTTCCTTCAAAACACGATAACCTTTTGATGGTACCAGTGGTTAAAACAAACTCACCAGTGGTTATCAGAGGTGCTATAGATGGAATTGCCTCCAAGGAAGTCTTATTGATGTAACCACTGTCCAAGTGTAAACCAGTGGGTTCAACACTTGTAGTGGTTGCTTCACTTGGACTACCACAAAGAGTTACTTGTAACTTAAGGGGTGTAACCTCCTCAGGTTGTGTTGGTGGGTTAGCTATGATTGATACATCAGACCCAGTCGTTTGTTGAAGTATATTCTCATTGATAGGTGAGTGAGAAGGACTGGTTTGTGCCTGGTTCAAATCAATAGCATCCAACAGTAATTTTGTTGGTGGGGGAATTGTGGAGGTGAGGTTGGGTGTAGAAAGAGAATTTTCCCCGGGCATTGGGCTGTGGATGATGGAAGCCAGTGATTCCAGAGCATCATATTGTGGTATCCCTATATGTACAACCTGTTCTTTTTGAGAAGAAGTAGGAGGAGTTTCAGCTATGGGTTGAGATATTTCTACCAACTGCTGCGAGGAAGTAGCAACAGTGGTTTCTTGTGACTTTTGTGCTGTCACTGGCAGTTGCTCTGGTATCTCATCCTCCAGAGTTGCCTTTTTGATAGGTTTGGGGGGTTTTTGAGTTTTCTTTTGCTTTGGCTTTTTGGTGAGTTTAGGTGTGGGTTTCAAAGCAGTTGTTTTGCTGCTTTGATCACCTTGAGCAGTGGGCTCAGCAACAGATACCTGAGGAGCAGTGGTAGCTGCTAAATTCTGCTCAGGCACCTCTGCTTGTGTTTTGCAATGTGTTGACATTCTTGTAAAAGTTTCAGCAGTTAAGCTGTTTATTTGAAAAGATTCACCTTGTTTTATTGCAAAAGCATCATCCTTGCTGAATTTCTTTTCAAAATAATAGCTTAAAAATCTTGGAAAAAGTAAGAATGGCTTTTTATCAACATTTTTAACCAGATCATTAAAGATTTCCTGGGAATAATTGAAATTTTCTTCTTGAAGAATAGCATACCCCAGGTTTTGAATCTTTAATGGTATTTCATTAAAAGAGGTGGTTTTATTTGAAACACACAATAATAGGGTATGAAATAAAAATCTTGTTGCAGTAGGGAAGTCCCCTTTTTGTAAGGTATCCCTCTTCATCATTGAATCAGCATACCCTCTTTCAAGGAAGTCAATTTTTAACTCATTTTTGGAAAAAGAGTGTGTACCTTCCTGATCATTGAGTTCAAAGACTTCCGAAATGGGTTGTGGTGTGATTTTGACTGCTTTACCCTGTAGAGTAGAGTTAATGGCTATGACATCTTTGCCTTGTTTGTCAAGGGTACAATTTTTCCAAAACTCTCTCTGGGTTTGCAGGTAAACTGGAGCATCTGCTGTAAGCAAAGTTTTGTACTTTGATGCAGACATGAGATCAATGATGGAATCGAAAGCATCGGTGGAGCCGGGTTTTGTAAGAAGACCCAAAATGTTGTGAGAAGGTTTGTGTGGAATTTCAGTGGGTGTTGACGGTGATTTGGAAGTGGATTTTGCGGATGACTTCGATTTTGTCATTTTGGAGAATATGATCGAAGCTGGTTGTGAAGAAATTTGAGAAGATGAGATGAAAACTGCTTTGAGAAAGGAATTTTTAAGAATTCAATTCGACAGTAAAACCCAGTTTGGGGTTTTGAATGGGGTTTTATAGAGAAAAAGTGAATGTTGACGTGGCAGCAGTTACAAAAGGTCTGACCACAATGTACTGTCCACGTGCCAACCCCTGATGAAGAAAATGACAACTCTTTTATGGAGACCACTAATGGAACAAGATCAGTGGTATAACTGTGGCAATGAGAGCAGTGGGTGATTTTCACTATCAGTAGATAGCATATCAGTGGATAAAACACTGATTTTGAACAACAATGCTTATCAAAG
>JARYGA010019156.1:0-19220 GCA_030545235.1 Helianthus tuberosus
TGCGACCCATTTAGGCAGCTTACGCTACATTAACGCGTCGTTCGCGTAAAACGCGTTCGGACCGCCTAACTAGTCCTATGACAAGTATTATATGCCTTAACATATCTAATAATGTTTCCTAATCAGTTTAGATGTAAAAAATTAGGTTACATATGCTTAAAATGAATTTATGCGTAAAAAGGGCATTTTAGTCATTTACCTAAGGCATATAAACTACCTATCATACAACTACTTAAACGAAGTGACCATAAGGTATAACCTCGGAAGGTTATTCCCTATACAACTATGGTCACAATATATGCTTGGTCGGATCCTAAAGATCAACCAAACGGGTCTAGTTCGAAAGTCTAAGCGGTTGTTTAGACCGCTTATCTTACGACCCTATTCAAGCACTAATCTAAAAGTGACGAGTTAAACATGTTAAAACATGTTTAACAAGGTTTGAAAACAAGTTTGATACCAAAACAAACGGTTTTGATACCCAAGAATAGTTTGGTTGCAAAATACGCATAAACGCGTATTTTGACCGAAACTATGACTCGTCACTAAGCCTAAATAACGTGGTAATCAGTAGGTATAGTCACACGGGACTATAACCATCGTGATTACGCTCACATTGCGAAGTTCAAACGAACTTCGTGTTGACCAAAGACTGATCAAAGTAGAAAGTCAAACACTGTTTGACTTTTACGCTTAAAACGCATAAAAGCATGAAAGAATACTTACAAAGTGTCCAAGCAAGGAAATCTTGATTCAAATTGCTCAGGTATGGAGTGCTAAACCCCAACTTAGAGCATTAGAATCAGATTTTGTGAGGAACAAATGAAATGGGTTTGGGTATTTATAGAAAACCCATAACCTTTAGGATCGTTCCTCGTAAACCGAGCTTCGATCAAGACCTTACACTTGGGCCCAAGGTATTAGAATACAATGTGCACCTAAAACAAGCCCCTAGACTTGATAAAACCATGTCCAAATGCAAGAAACCAGCTGCTGAATGCAGAAAATCAGTTTGTTGATCTGGGCAGTTTACACGGGCCGCGTAAGAATAAGCCTTGGGCTTACGCCCCAGGCCTAAGAACTTTGGCAGATTTACAATTTTAGCCCCTGTAGTCCCAAAACTTAGTTTTTGATGCATTTTTGACACGTTTAAGCCCCGTTAACCCCATTTCAAAGCTCTAAAATGAATTTAAAGTATAGGGAACTTAAAATATGCTCAAAAACATCTCGGATGTCGGTTCGTTTGGTCCTACGGTTGCGTTATTCGGTTAATTACGACGGAAGTCGTAACGAACGCAAAAACGATCCTAATTAAGCGACAAATGGAATTTTATTTAGCCAATCACTAAAATAAAATATTTTAATGATTACATAAATTTTTGGATGTCCGGATATATTCAGAACGTAAGATATGCGCGAAAATGCAAACTTATGCACTCTTTGACGCTTTTAGTCCCTATTGATCAAGAAAGTTTATTTTTGCGCACCAAACACCACAAAGCCTATTTCTAAGCTATGTAAAGGATATTTAGGGCATATTTAACTTATGATCAAGTTCCGGAATGTTTGTTACAGTACGAATCGGCATACTTTCGCAGTTTGTCGAAATTAGTCCCTGTAAGCGAATAAACTTGATTTCACCACACCAAACCCTCCAAAACTTATTTCTAAGTTATGTAAATGTTACTTAAGGTATGTTAAGCCTATGTCACTGTTTCAGAGTGTTTGTTGCATTAAACTGGTTATATTTACGCATCAGTTAGCGTATAACCTTCCAGAAAGCGATTTAAAGCTCGAAATCGAACAAGAGTTGATATGTGCAAACGATACACATATTTTTACAAATCCCAAGTATGAAACACAATATTTCATTGATTTGGTATTTGCTTGATGGCTGTAGAGGCACAGGTGTCACAACTGGAGGATGTGGGGAAAGTAGGTGGCTGCTGGTATTGGGTTGTATCATCCTCCATCTAATCAACTAGTTGGTCTCCATCCTAGACTTTCCCAAACCTGTCCTTTAACCTATATGACCCATCAGCTAACTAGGTCACAATCCCTAACTATAGGCAGTGTGCTAGGTCGGCGAGGTGTTACTTTAGTCCCCTAGTTATCCCTTGAGGCATAACTACCTCATAGTTACTGTAGAAGTGGGCAATCATGGGACTGAAAAAGACGGGGGTGGTTTCACCTTATTTGGCATTTAAATTAATTTGTTGGCAGAGCAGGCAACTTAGGGAATTTGGTGCACACGAAAATAGAGGATGAATCGCTCCCTCAAATTAACTACACCACCTGAATTCCCTCTATAAGTGAGGGAGTGGCTGAGGAGACGATGGATATACCTGAGGAGTGGGACTTGGATCAATGTGCTTTCTGACTTGCTTGTGTCGTTCTCTCCAAAGGCTATTTGAGCCCAAAACTGCATCCTGATTTGACCAGGTCTTCCTTTGTTAGGCTCATCATGGAATCGGTCAAGGAGCTAGAATAGTCTCCTAGAGACACCTCGTCATAGGAGTACAAACCTAAGGCTATCTCAAACTTTTCTACTGAAGTTTAACCATCACTTGTGCTCAAGTGGAGGCCATGGGTAGTTAAGTTCCACCTATGGTGGGCCCTGGGTGAGTTTTCCCCTCCAGGTCTCAAGTTCGAGTCTGGGTGATAGGGGTTTCTCATTGAGGGGTTTAAATTGGGATCTATTGTGCGAGGGGGCTCTCTAGCGCGGATCCGGCTAAGACAACGTTTGCTAGATCTCTAGACATTCGCGAATAATTCACACCTTTCAAAAAAAAATTGTTCCCGCTTTTGAGTTGCACATTTCTTTCTTGTGCATTTGAGTATTTTCATTTGAAAAGTAGAAGGAAGCAAAAAATTCACAGGTGCGTTCATCGGTGGCCCTTTCATCAATCTCTAAGAATCGTCTTAGTTGGGGTGGGACCAACTCCATGTACCTCCCCATTTGTCCGAGAGCCTCAAAAGTCTCATAGCATACATCCTTGACGTTTCTTCCCGGCACCTTAACAAGACATTAAGCCTTCTATGGCACTAGTCCTCGTTTCTTCTTGGAAATTGTAACCAAATAGGAGAAAACTGGAAATTGTGCTGCTGCTGACTCGAGACATGGGGAAAGCATGCGGTGGTCCAGGAACTCACGAGTCTAGGAGAGAAACGATCCGTGCGCAAGCGAGAAGTGTGTTTGAAAGTGACCATTTTAACCCGACCCGGTTCTGCAGTTATTACAGCCGAGACACGGGGTTTGTCTCGGGGACATAGGGCGTGTGTCTATATATATATACATATACACACATACACTAGTGCTAATTCCCGAGAACTTCACGGTTTTGAATAAATAATACGTTGCGAAATAAAAAATACACTTAAATTAATTTAAAATTATAAAATACTACTTAGTATACAACATTTAAAGTTTATTTGTAATTTTTTAATCACCACCTAACATTAAAGTTGTTCATCAACATACTCAAACATCAAAAATTAGAAAAAAAAGAAGAATATATACGTCTATGTCAAAAATCAATGAATCACCCAACTTGTTTTTAACTCAATGATATCGAAGACATAACGTTTTAAACAAAAAATCAATGCACAAACCATAGATGGTATACAATTTAACAGATGATCAAACAAAGTTTTTCCTTATGAGAAATATCGTGATGGACACTTCTAATCTACTACTTTTGCTTCTTGACCTTTTAAAACCAACAAATTAGCATTTTTTGTAGACTAATTGTAACACACTCACCACCAGCTGAAATATATTCGGCTTTAATGAAATTACATCATCCAATAACTCTAAACCTGGTATAAAACATATATATCAAAAAAATTATTAAAAATTGATCAGAAAATTAAATACTACAAAGTATTAATAAGAGTATGACTTTGGTAAATTACAATTCAATTTGCAGCATGTGATTTAAAAGCGGATGTAAGAAACATTTGGATTTGGTTCTTGTTGAAGCCAACATCTTTAATCTCTTGTTTAAAGTGTTACGGATTAAACCAAATATCTTAAAGATGCATGTACATTTTCTTTCAACCGGTATGAAAAATAATTGTACCACCTACACCCTCGTATGCTTTGTGTAGAATACTATTCTTGCATAAACAATTTTCTATTGAGTCAGTTTTTTTCCATATAAAATCTTGAAGTCCAGCAAAATTAATGGCATTACGATATGAACATGACAAAGAAAATAAAGAAAAACCCATCATTTGCATTCTTATTATCATTTACATGCCACAAATAAAATAGAAATGTTGTACAATGAAAGTATGAGACTCACATTTCTTAAAAAGATAAAACTAATGCAATTTTGTCATATCATATCATGACTGTAGTTCATCAGTAACCGTTTGTAAGACCACTAAACATCTTACTATTCCAACGGAGCAAAAATGGAACTCCACGAATTCTATTTACAATATCAATTAGCATAAACAGTGTGATATAGAAACATAAACTTACCAATTAGAGTTAATTGCCAAAATCGCCCCTGAGGTTTGGGCAAAATTGCCTTTTTCGTCCAAAATGACACTTTTGTACCATTTTGCCCCCCACGTTTGTAACTTTTTGCCATTTTCATCCAAACCACTAACTTAGTTTATTTTTTCTGTTAAGTTGAAGGATATTTGGATGAAAATGACAAATATAAACCACAGGGGCGAAAATGGCAAAATGTGCTCAAACTCTTTTTAATTTCTTTTATTTAGTTATTTTTGTCACATATATAATAAAAAATAATATACATGCAAATTTTATACGAAAAAAATAATAGTTTTGTCACATATTTTTTTATAAATTTTCATCCATCCACTAACTAAGTTATTTTTTTTCTATTAAGGCGAAAGATATTTTAAATTTTATAAATTAATTTTTTTCTATTAATTTTATAAATTAATACATGATCTTTTATTTGTTAAATTTCAAAAGAAATCTAAATACAATTATGAATATTTTTGTATTGTAAATTAGGTATAATATTCTTTTTTAACGAGCACCGATACCATACTTCTTTGGTATTGGTACCAAACTGCACCATATCGGTACCAGTTCTCATTTTACATGCTATGGTTACCACTACTACAGAATGAAACATCAGACGCGGTCAACGTTTTTTTAGACACGGTAAAAAAAAAATCCGTCATCAAAAAGTGAGATAAATACTGTTCAAAATTTGTTTAAGAAACAACCAAACCCCGTCTAAAGGGGTTTATAACGAACCAATTTAAAATGCTTGCATCTTCCGAGCCATCCTACTTCATTTGTTGGATAAAAACAAGTTTGAGTTTTAAGTTGATTTTTTAAAAGTTTATTTATTATTTGTATCAAGGTTATTATATGTAGTCTTTTGTTCAATAGAACTTTCTTTTCTTTCTCTAAGTAACATGAATATTTCGATTCTGTTTTTGAGAGTTTAACAAGAAAATAGCCCAGCGTGAAAAGTGTTTATCACAAAATATTAGATGTAATTATACTTAGTATTTGGTGGGTAATTTTAAGATTTGGTAACGGTACGTTGTTTGATGGGGGGCACTGGCTTTTGTTTTTCGTTAGGAGCGAATTTAAAAGAGTAGAAGATGAATTACAAACTTGCTACATATGACAATATTTGTTTATTTGACATTTTTCTATAAGGTCACAATCATTTTAGTTTTATAAAAATTAGAGGTTTAAATAGATTTATTTTTACAAAACTGATCTATATAAACAATTGAAAATTAATTTCTATATTAATTTATAAAATTTAAAACATCATTCGCCTTAATAGAAAAAAATTAACTTAGTTAGTGGTTGGATGAAAATTTATAAAAAATATATGACAAAACTATTATTTTTTTTTCATATAAAAATTGCATGTATATTCTTTTTTATTATATATGTTAAGAGTTTGAGCACATTTGCCCATTTTCGTCCCTGTGGTTTATAGTTGCCATTTTCATCCAAACATCCTTCAACTTAACAGAAAAAATAAACTAAGTTAGTGGTTTGGATGAAAATGGCAAAAAGTTACAAACGTGGGGGGCAAAATGGTACAAAAGTGTCATTTTGGACGAAAATGACAAATGTGCTCAAACCTCAGGGGCGATTTTGGCAATTAACTCTACCAATTATAATGATTTTGAATTGAAAAATGAAATGTATAAAATTAAAATACCAAAAAAGTGGGTGACTGTTTTGGTCAAAAATCACATAAGGATAATGCAACCAAATCGGTTTTTGTGAGGTGTGATGCTTAGCTAAATAATCAAATGTATGAACAATGAGTGTATGAAATGAATGTTGAACACAAGGATTTATGCGAGGAAAAACCCCTCACAAAAAACCTCGGATAGTGAAAACTATCACTATCAAGTATATTGAATAAACAAGTTTACAACTTCGGAAGTATTGAGCTTGATACAATGATTTCTAGTATGTGTGTGTTCGAGAAAGAGAGTAGCAGAAGTGTTGTACTTAAACCAGAGTGCAAAAGTGTTTCTAAAAATAAGCTCAATACCCCTTTAATCTTAGCTAAAAATATCCTAACTAACTATCCAAAAAATCAGCCCATCACCCACGATCACCACTAACGGTTACTAGCTCGTGCACGAGTTGAAAATATAGAGCATATTCCCCTGGTATCTCGCGTGGAATAAGTCTTATTTGAAACATACCCGCAAAACAAGCCAAAAGGTGATGGAAACAATTGTTAAGTTAGAATAATAATGACATTCCTGGATCCTTATTCCCGCAGCGTCTCCTGAGGATCCTTAATTCAAACTGAACCGAGGATCCGTGATCCATGCTACTCTTGAGGATCTGTGCTCCATAGGCTATAAAATTCTATCCCTAACAATTACCCCCAAACATGACTAGTTGATATCCAATTAGGTAGTCATGTTTGAACGAAAAATCAGACTAGCCGTTACTTGGAGATATAGCCGTTGCGAGGTTGATGTCAGCGAGGGTCATCCCTGCAACAAACAATGATTATAAATAGGATAGAGATAGGAATGACATTTTGCATTTAAATTCGAGACTTTCTCCCTTTAAATCTTCATTCGAAGACCTCAACAGGTATCTCTCTTTCCTTCTCTCTAAATTTTCTTCTTCCGATTCTCAGCTTCTTCAAAATCCCATGGCCAAGATGAATCTCCGATCCTCCCCTACTAAGGATCCTAAGAAGGAGAGGCCCCCTGAAGAGCCAGGGCATAACTAAAAATCCTTCACTGGAACTTTGTCGCTTCACCGATCCCGAGTTTGATCGGATACGTCATTGCTTCCCGGAAGGAACCATCTTCAGATCATTCGACTCTTCGATGAAGAGTGACTGCGTCTCTGATGCCTGGATCACTTTCCCGATAACCCCTTTTTTGATAGGATTCACTTATCCCTTCCCTGCCTTAACACATGGGTTCTTTACACTTACCGGTATGTGCTATATACAAGCCATGCCGATGATGTGGATAGTCCTCTACACACTTGAAAACATCATTGAGCAGGAGGGTATTGAAATAGGGATGTCTGAATTGAGTCAGTTGTACAATCTTGTCAGCCATGGTTCTCATCGTTTTCTTTTCAAGCACAAACCTGGTTAGGCTCATCCAATTCTGAAAACCACCAAAAATGATTCCAACTGGAGAAACCAGTTCTTCTTTGCAAGGAGGGACTTAATCCCGAATGGGAATCACCTCCCCAAAAAGTGGATCACCCAGGGTTGGATATGGGATCCTTAGACCAGGACCATAGTAGGATACTTCTTTTCTGCTAAGGATAACTGATCCTTCTTTTTGTTTCTGTTGTGCAGCCATCTCACTCTCTCACATTCAAGAATCTCCTGTTACAAAAGAAAGGATTGCTGCTTTCTGGAAGCTTGATCCTGCTATAAGAACATTTCAAGCCAAAACAAAGGATTCTCAAGAAATCTCCTCCGGTTCCTACACAATGTCAAGTCAGTATTCATATCTATGTGTAAATAAATGTTTAAATGAATATAAGGTATGAATACTTATCTATGTTTTATATTTGTAGGTGCTGGAAAATCCTCAAAGTCTGCTTCCAGGTTTAGTGTAAGTGATCTTAATGAATATGCCTCCTCAAGGTCTCTCAAAATGGAGCTGGCTGCAAGCCCAAGCATCCCGAATCCTAAGAGCATGAGCACAAGGGGCAAGGGTGCCAAAAAGAGAAAGACTGCTGAGCCCACTAAGGGCCTCCCTCTCATTCAACATCAATTTGAGGAATACGTCTCCGAGGTAAGGATCCTGTAACCTTAAGTCTGAACTTTCCTTTCTGAGGATATGGGATCCTGATTGTTAACTTTCTTTATGCATAAATTTGCCGAGATCCAAATGCTCCTTGATCAACATCTGGCAGAAGCTGAGCAGAAAAACCTGGACTTCCAGTAGATATTCCTTGCTAAAGACAAGAAGATCCCTTCCCATGAAAAAGAGGTGAACCTGCTGCAGAAGGAACTGGTCCTGGCTCAGATTACCGGCCAGCAGGAGAAAGCAGAGGTCATGGAAGGGGCTAAGCTTTCTGCCACTATTCCCATGCTGAAGATTAAGCTGCAAATGGCTAAGGAGGCTGAGGATCCTGCCTTTGACAGGTCTGCATGGACCAGGAGGCTTGGAAGCAGAGGTTGGTTGAGCTGGATGATGAGGATGAAGCTGAGGAGGTCTTGGCACTCGAAGCCGGTAGCTGTGGGGGTTAAGGATCCTTTGGAGGAGGCATCTTGTAAAGGTGGTGAGGATGCATCGAAGGTTTAGGCTGCAGTAATGGGCGATGATGGATATATCTAGACGCGGCCGGAGCCCCTTTTTTATGGTTTTGTGGTTTTTATTTGATGGTGTTTTGATGCTGAACAATTATGGTCTGTAATAACTAAACAATAGCTATTAGGGTTAAGGATCAGTGATCCTTGGAACAATAGGTAGGATGATAGTTGGTGGAAGGATCCTCTGTTTGGGGGATGAAGCCACTATTATCCTGTTGTCTTTACTTTCCTGCACTTTAAGACTTGTTAATATGGACACCCTTTACCTATCCCAGCGGACGGGCCACGTATTGCTGGTAGATGCTCGGGGTAGGTAATTTTGACAAACTTTAAAGGGTTTAACTTTGATAAATAAATATAACCTTTAACTTTTGGCTATCTTGGTGTTGTTCATTTAGTGTATATTTACCTTTCAATTGTTATTGTACAATGTTTTGAACTTACAAGTTATTCGTGGAAGTATAAAATCAACTTTAAGTCAAAAGTTTAGGATATGATCAAGGATCAAATATCCTATAATCAAAAAGTTTAAAAAGTGAGATAATTTTAGGATCATATATCCTATTGTCAAAGAATAAGGGTAATATTGATAAACCAAGAATAAAGTTAGAGTTACTAGGGATCATACCAGAGAATCCAAGTTAGGATCCTATATCCTTAATGCATACAATTGTAACAATTATAAGAAAAACCCTTGTAGAAAGTTAGGATCCAGGATCCTTAACTGTTTAGCATTGGAATCCTGAAATAAGACATAACTTAGGACTAAGCCAATATATAAAAGAAAGAGTTAGTATCTGGGGACAAGCCTAACAATCTGGGGACAAGACCAATAAACTGGGGACAAGCCCAAAAAACTGGGGACAAGCCCAAAAAATGGGGACAAGCCCAAAGGATCTTGTGTAAACTGGAGCATAGCCCATACTGGCGACTATCCAAACTTAGTGACATGAAGATGCCAAAACCTTAGCTAACGTGAAAACGTTAGAAACCTTAGGAACGGATGTATGGTACGTCTACCATTATACTTAGGATCCTAAATACAATCAGTACAATGAAATTGTCAGCCCCTAAAGCGGGTACATGTCCCATTGCCGTTAACTGCACCAGGATAATCGTGCGCTACTGGTGAAGGTGTAAGAACCTGATTCGTAGGAGGAAGGTAATAGATATTTACCTTAAACTGGGGACAAGCCCAAAAACTAGGGATAAACCCATAAAACCGGGGACAAGCCCATAAAACTTAGGAGACTTCTGTGGATACTTAATCCTTTGTCAAAGATGCACCAACTTCTGCAAAACTCATAACTTAGTGAAAAAGGATAAAGGATCCTGGATCCTTCTCCTTGTAATCAAATAAATTAAAGGATTAGATAAATTAGAATCAAATCATTACCAGAATAAGGATCATATATCCTCTAAGGATCCTTTATGTATACCAGATATGAGGATGACTAAGGATCCTGGATCCTTCTTACATGAAGTATCTCTTTAGATGGACAACATTCCAAGCTCTTGGTAATAGATCACCTTCCATTGTTAATAAGCGGTATGCCCCCTTTCCTACCTCAGCTTCAATAAGATAGGGGCCTTCCCACTTTGGTGCTAGCTTGCCATCAGCAGGATTTGTGGTATTTTGGAATGCTTTCCTCAACACCATGTCACCAACTTGAAACTCTCTGATCCTAACATTCTTGTTATAAGCTCCAGCCATCCTTTGTTGATAACTAGCCAATCTTATCCTTGCCAAACCCCTGGGTTCTTCTATGGTATCCAAGTCTTGAACCAAGTTTTCAGCATTTCCTTCAGGATCACGGATGCTTGTTCTTGCAGTAGGGACTTGTTGGTGCATTCATCTGTCGACTTTGTCTTATATCGATTCTTGGTTGCGTTGCGGATCTGATCAAGCATGATGTCATTATATGCAATGACGACATCATAAGGATGACATCATCATTGCAACATACGTGAAAACAAAGATGCATACATGAAACATTTTATAATTTTGCTTGAAAGTTCAAACATAATTCCGTACGGAATTAGTTTGCATAATTTCGTTTGAGATGTGTTATTTAGTTTCATGCGGAATTACTTTCCTATATATAGGTGGTTCATGTTTGTCATTTGTAACGAAATTAGAAAGTGATACCGAGGTGCTGCCGGTTTGTCTACTAATTGTAAACAGTGTAATTTCAATATACAAGACGTTTAAAGTGTGAATCAAGCTGTTTCTATGTCTATACGTCTGTTTCCGCCTTTCGTATAGATACGAGCTCTTCTGAACGACTCATTTGGGTCACGAATCAATCCTTCAAGTGGTATCAGAGCTCAGGACGAGGAGTTCATACCAAAACAGCCTGTTTTCATCACAATTTCTGACTTCTACACATTCTTTTCAAAATTGAACGGGTTCTTATGGTCCAAATCAAATGAGTTTTTGATATGTTGTGCGAAAATAGCTAATCTACAACCCTACCAAGTTTCAGATCCAAATTCCTAGCCGTTTGAGAGAAATCTGAGTTTTTGTGTTCGAAATCGCGTGACGTCAGTTTAATTCCGCACGAAATAAGCTAATTCTGTTTGAAAAATCTTAATTTCGTTTGAAAAGTCACAGTAATTCCGCACGTAATTACTAATTCCGTTTGAAAACATTATTCTGTTTGGATAATTCCGCACGGAATTATTAATCCTGTTTGAAATAGTTTATTTCGTGTGAAAGGTCCAATTCATGTGATATTATGATTTCGAGTCTCGTAAATTGAAGTTCAGGTTGCTTGGATTGATAAAACTTGTCGGACATTGAGTGTGTTGAGTGTTGAATCATTAATTGTGAAATCAGATTGCATGTGACTTTGTAGTAATTCATGTGATATTGTAGTTCTTTAACTCAATAGGCCCAATAGGATAAGAAAAGAAATTTCTGTTTGTCGGTCATTAAAAGTGTGACACCTGGGTCACTGCGACCAGCAAACAAATACCAAATCAATGAAATATTGTGTTTCATACTTGAAATTTGTATTAATATGTGTGATCTTTGCACATATCGATTCTTGTTCGATTTCGAACTTTAAATCGCTTTCTGGAAGGTTATACGCAATCTAATGCGTAAATATAACCAGTTTAATGAAACAAATACTCTGGAATAGTGAAATATGCTTAACATACCTTAAATAACCTTTACATAACTTAGAAATAAGTTTTGAAGGCTTTGGTATGGCAAAAACAAGTTAATTCGCTTACAGGGACTAAATTTGACAAACTGCGAAAGCATGCCAATTTGAATTGTAACCAACATTCTGGAACATAACCATATGTTAAACATACCATAAATATCCTTTACATAGCTTAGAAATAGGCTTTGAGGAGTTCGGTGTGCTAAAATAAACTTTTGGGTCATTCAGGGACTAAAAGCGTCAAAAAGTGCACAAGTTTGCATTTTCGCGCATAACTTACGTTCTGAATACATCCGGACATCCAAATATTTATGTAAGCATTAAAATATTTTATTTTAGTGTTTGGAATAAGAAAAATCCATTCGTCGCTTGATTTGGATCGTTTTTGCGTCCGTTACGACTTCCGTCGTAATTAACCGAACAACGCAACCGTACGACCAAACGAACCGACATCCGACATATTTTTGAGCATAATTTAAGTTCCCTATACCTTAAATTTATTTTAGAGCCTTGAAATGGGGTTAACGGGGCTTAAAAGTGCAAAAAAATCAAGTTTTACAAGTGCAGGGACCATTTTTGAAATTTCTGACCAGATTCAATGAACCTAGTCCATTTTGAAGTGTTGATGGTTTAACCCATGGTTTTGCAAAACCATGGGCTGGTATTCAATGAACCTAATCCATTATTAGGGGCTCCCATCCTTTTATAAAACCATGGGCACACATGTAAGGTCCAGATCAAAGCTCAGTTTTCGATGAACGATCTTAACGGTTCTTGAATTCCTATAAATACCCACCCTCATTTCCTCCCAAAGCACACTTGAATCTGATTTTGGCTCTCTAAGTTGAAGTTTATGCTTCATACCTGAGATTAAATCGGATCAAGAGCTTGCGGGGACCTTCTGTAAGTATTCTTTCGTTCTTTTCATTCGTTTTTGTCGTTAAAGTCAAACTGCGTTTGACTTTCTGCTTTGACCAGTTTATGGTCAACACGAAGTTTGTTTGAACTTCATAACGTGAGCATAATCACGATGGTTATAGTCCCTAGTGACTGTACCTACTGATTACCACGTTATCTAGGCTCAGTGACGAGTCGTAGTTTCGGCCAAAATGCGTTTTCTCGCGTATTTTGTAACCAAACTACTCTAGGATATCAAAACCGTTTGTTTTGATATCAAAACTTGTTTTCTAACTTAGGTAAGCATGTTTTAACATGCTTAGCTCGTCACTTTTAGTTTTGTGCTTGTCTAGGGTCGTAAAGGTAAGCGATCTAATCAATCGCTTATACATTCGAACCCGACCCGTTTGGTCGATCATTAGGATCCGACCAAACATGTTAAGTGACCATAGTTGCGTAGGGAATAACCTTCCGAGGTTATACCTTATGGTCACTTAGGTTTTATTAGTCGCATGATAGGTAGTTTATATGCCTTAGGTAAATTACCAAAATGCCCTTTTTACGCCAAAATTCATTTTAAGCCTATGTAACATAATTTTTTATATCTAAACTGATTTAGAAACAATATTAGACATGTTAAGGCATATTTTACTTATCACAGGGCTAGTTAGGCATTCCGAACGCTTTTTACGCGAATGACGCGTTAAAGTAGCATAAGCTACCTAAACGGGTCGTAATGGGTCGTAAGCACTTAGGTTAGGTTTCATTTTAGTATGTAGGCTTTGTTAAACCATATTAGGTGTCGTTTGATTTCCGTGATCTCTATCATTGTGTGGTTGTTACTCAAGGACTTCTAGGCAATCTCAAGTGAGTACATAGACCCCTCTTTTACTGTTTTTCAAACGTTTTGGGGTGAAACACATGTGCCTACTTGTTACTTTCGTGCTTTCCTGTTTCCACATCATATACTTGCTATGTTCATTAGTACACTATTAGTACATGATTTACATTACATTGTTTCACTATGTATGTTTACTTAGCATACTTAGTACATTGTTTTACTTTACATTTCTGCTATGTATGTTGACTGAGCATGCTAGCACATTGATTTACATTACATTAGTTGCATATGTTTACTCAACATATGGACACATTGTTTTACATTGCATTTTGTTGGTTGTTTTGGGTAAGTGATTTAAGTAACAAGGCAATGTGTAATACGATAAAAACATGGTGGATACGCCGCTGGTACTTCCTATATATAAGTGCTTTTATGGTATTACATATCGTAGCGTTATTTAAACCATTTCAGTTTAGACATATTACATCTACAATACAATCTTCACATAAACATCGTTTTACAAATAACTTAACTTATACAAACTCATTTTACATGGTTATTCACTTAACCATACATTATTCTTTTAAACATATATATATATATATCATTTGGTTTATTTATCACTTTTCAAATGACTTATGAAAGGAACCACTCAACAAGATTCATGGCTACTTTTATTAAACAGTTTCTTTAAACGCCAGTCATGAATCCTATTTTCACAAAACCTATGTATCTCACATGCATTTTTATGTCGACGTACCTATTTTCACATGTGTTTTCAGGAGCTGTTGCATAGGATGATCGAGACACATTTAGGCGGACCTGTGCCTTAGTGACTTAAACGAAGCAAGAACTAGTTAATTTATGTTATGTACTCTTTGTTTCTTGTTTTAAGACTATGTAACTCTCGTGTTTGATAAATAAAACGTAACTTAATTTCCATGGTTGTGAAACAATTAATTCTGTTACAACACTCCCCGATGTTTCCGCCACGTTTCGTTGTTTTACGTGGTCGGGGTGTGACAGAAAAGTTGGTATCAGAGCCAATGGTTATAGGGAATTAGGTTATTAGTAATGCTTTGACCTAGACTATAACCTTCCTAGGACCCTAACGCAAGAAGATTTGCGTTTAGATTTTTTTAAAACAAAAACCGTCACCTATCCTTAGGTGATAACCGCAATGAGAACATCAATTCCGAATCCGCTTTGAAAATTAATCATCTGTTCATGGATGATTGATTACTAGGTTTTGAAACCTCTATTGTAAGGTTTTGAACCCGCTGTTATAAGGTTTTGAACCCCTTTGAGTTTTCAAAATCTCGTCAAAGTTTTGGGTCCTAAATAGTGTGAACACGTGCAAACTGGAAGAGTGAATGCTTGTACCCTGGGTTTTCTGTCTAAGGCTAGAGTGTTTGTACAAATCCACATAATCGGACCAGTCACTCTTACCTGGGAACTCTTAGGGTGAGTGTTCACTTATAGGCGAGCATGTCTTCGCGATACATTATTTTTAACCCATTTACTTTGATTAGTCACAATGTGTCGTTTGTTTTCCTTGTGGTAACAAACAAATGACCACCATCTTTGCTTTTGTCAAATTTTGTATCACCGCATCCTTTTCATCTAATCATTTCGCTCGTTTCCTTTTTATGTTTCCCTCTTTTAGAATGCCTCCTCGATGCGACAATCAGATAGCGAATTCCGAACTGGCAGAAATCATCGCGCAGCAAATGGCTGCTGCTTTCCCAAATCTTATTGCTCAACTGAACCAAGCCAACAACAACAATAATGCTCCATGCAATTTCAAGAGTTTCAATTCGGCTAAGCCACTCAAATTTAGTGGTTCTAAAGGAGCAACTGGGCTCCTACAATGGTTCGAGAGCACTGAGAGTACGTTTCGTCACGTTCAGTGTCCTGATAATCGCAAGGTCGAGTTTGCTTCCAGGGTGTTTCAGAAGAGGGCTCTTACATGGTGGAATGGGGTGATGAGAGACCATGGTGCTGAGGTTGCTTTAGCACAGACTTGGTCCGAGCTTAGGGCTCTTATGATGAAGGAATTCTGTCCTCGTCATGAGCTAAGGGCTCTAGAAAGGGAATTTGATGATCTTAAGCAAGATAGCGGTGAGCATCGAGCTTACACGGACCGTTATGAGGAGTTAAGTCTGTTATGCCCAAACATGGTCACGCCTTTGGATAAGGCAATCGAAAAGTACATTGATGGTCTCCCTGACTCAGTACAAGACATTATAACTGGTAGTAAACCCACTACAGTTAGACAGGCCATTGAGCTATCCGCTACCTTGACTGAATCTCAGATCAGGAAAGGTAAACTTTTCCAAAAAAGTGACAAGAAACCAATCGAGGAATCAAAGACCATGGATGAACAGACTGGATCCCCTAAGAAGTCAAAGAAGCGAAGGGCTTCTCAGAACTTCGCCGTGGTCGCTCACAATGGTCAAGTCGTCCCCAACCAACCAGCTAAACCCCCTGCACGGAAGCCCTAAAACGGAAGTGCACCCTTGTGCAACCAATGTAGCCTACATCATCATATTGGTGTGAAGTGCCGCACATTCCAAGTTTGTGGACTTATAGGTCATACGGCAAGGGTTTGCCCAACAGCAGCTGCACCAAATCAAGTTAACAACATTCCTGCCCAAGGTCGTTTTCCACTAGGTTCTTGTTTCAACTGTGGCGAGATGGGCCATTTCCGAAGAAACTGCCCAAAGCTTGCTAATGCGAATCCAGTGCAGGGATGAGCATCTGACCGAATGGAAGACAACGATGTTTAGAAGTAATCACGTCTTATGTATTATTTTCTTTTGCTGTCAAGGTCCATGAAACAATTGTTGATGTTGTTTATATATAAATCTTTTACTTACATTGCAATATGTTCATTGTGGTTGCATGAATAAACAACATATCCCTTACGATACCGACAATCAAGGAACCGTATTCCTTGAAGAACAGACTACCCCCAAATTTCTTCCATTGTATGATCTCTTGCGCTTTCCACGAAAATCCTAAGTAATTGTTCCTCCAAGGAAAACGAAGTACAAGGCGCAAGTTACAACTCTGGACGAATACCCACTCCTTAATGGGGTACCTAAGGATATTTCCGTAAGTCCTTAATTGTTGTATACCTTAATTCGAATGTGGTGATTCCTTGTAAAAATCGAATTTTTAGAAGATCATCCTATCTTTTCAGATAGATGCTTGAGGACGTTGAAGTCCATCAACTGGGTTCCTGGTATGCCTTGAATACCCATGTTCAAATCAACAGCAAGTTAATAACAATCAATAACAAGATAATAACAATTAATAACCAAGAAAACAATTATGTGATTATGTGCTTATGTGTTCCCTTTTATGTTTTTGTGTGATCCAAATTATGTTATCCAAATCCTCGTAGAATCTTCCATATCTTCGTATAAGGGGATTCATAGTAGGATACCCAAAGGTACTACCTAAAATCCTTAATGGACTTCTACGTTGTAGTTAAGTCCCTTGGATTATAAAGTACTACTCCATAATTAGACCCCTTGAGGGGTCTAGTTAAACAGACTGATCCAAAAATCTGGTTAGGAATATCATGTGATGATATAGCTGGAAGGACTCCTTGGTGGCCTAATTAAAAAGATCATCTGTCGATCTAATTAAAAGGACCCTATGGTAGTCTAGTCACCCTCATCACAGGTTTGATTTTCTTCCCCTAAACAATTACAAAACAAACTGTGCGGACTGTGCAAGGAATTACGTAATTATGGATGCATACATAATTATGGAATTTAGTGCAAAAGAATCACAACAAGTTCTATCATGTATCTAGAGTTAACCCAATTCATTTCTAACTCTGATGAAGCAACCGTTGAAAATGACTCCATCTGTTCATTTTCGTTTCTAAAGATTATCCGTTGAGGAAATGAATATCCGTTTGTCTAATCCTTCATTTCCATTTCCAATGAAGCAACCGTTGCAAATGACTCCTTCAGCTCATTTTCGTTTCTGAAGATTACCCGTTGAGGAAATGAATATCCGTTTGTTTATCCTTTTCATTTCCGTTTCTGAGGAAGCAACCGTTGAAGATGACTCCATCTGTTCATTTTCGTTTCTAAAGATTATCCATTGAGGAAATAAATATCCGTTTGTTTAATCCTTCATTTCCAATTCTGAAGAATACCCGTTGAGGAAAATGACTCCGTTTGTTCATTTTCGTTTTGAAGAATATCCGTTTGTTAAATCCTTCATTTTCCATTTCCGAAGAACCCGTTGAGGAAAATGAATCCGTTTGTTCATTTTTGCTTCTGGAGAATATCCGTTGAGGAAAATAACAAGATTATGCCTTTCATATCTTTAATGATCATTTAACACAAAGTCACAGTCAGACTCCTACGAAAAAATTTCGGGACGAAATTTCCTAAAGTAGGGGAGACTGTGACACCTGGGTCACTGCGACCAGCAAACAAATACCAAATCAATGAAATATTGTGTTTCATACTTGGAATTTGTATAAATATGTGTGATCTTTGCACATATCAATTCTTGTTCGATTTCGAACTTTAAATCGCTTTCTGGAAGGTTATACGCAATCTAATGCGTAAATATAACCAATTTAATGAAACAAACACTCTGGAATAGTGAAATATGCTTAACATACCTTAAATAACCTTTACATAACTTAGAAATAAGTTTTGAAGGCTTTGGTATGGCAAAAACAAGTTAATTCGCTTACAGGGACTAAATTTGACAAACTGCGAAAGCATGCCAATTTGAATTGTAACGAACATTCTGGAACATGACCATAAGTTAAACATACCATAAATATCCTTTACATAGCTTAGAAATAGGCTTTGAGGAGTTCGGTGTGCTAAAATAAACTTTTGGGTCATTCAGGGACTAAAAGCGTCAAAAAGTGCACAAGTTTGCTTTTTCGCTCATAACTTACGTTCTGAATACATCCGGACATCCAAAAATTTATGTAAGCATTAAAATATTTTATTTTAGTGTTTGGCATAAGAAAAATCCATTTGTCGCTTGATTTGGATCGTTTTTGCGTCCGTTACGACTTTCGTCGTAATTAACCGAACAACGCAACCGTACGACCAAACGAACCGACATCCGACATATTTTTGAGCAAATTTTAAGTTCCCTATACCTTAAATTTATTTTAGAGCCCTGAAATGGGGTTAACGGGGCTTAAAAGTGCAAAAAATCAAGTTTTACAAGTGCAGGGACCATTTTTGAAATTCCTGACCAGATTCAATGAACCTAGTCCATTTTGAAGTGTTGATGGTTTAACCCATGGTTTTGCAAAACCATGGGCTGGTATTCAATGAACCTAATCCATTATTAGGGGCTCCCATGGTTTTATAAAACCATGGGCACACATGTAAGGTCCAGATCAAAGCTCAGTTTTCGATGAACGATCTTAACGGTTCTTGAATTCCTATAAATACCCACCCTCACTTCCTCCCAAAGCACACTTGAATCTGATTTTGGCTCTCTAAGTTGAAGTTTATGCTTCATACCTAAGAT
>JARYGA010019157.1:0-26260 GCA_030545235.1 Helianthus tuberosus
AACAGTTTTCCTTCTCTCAAATAGTTTTACATATTATATAATATTGTTTAAAAAAGAAAACAATTCCTTTAAAACAAGAAAATTATCGAAATTACTATATTATGAATAAACATTTAGATTTAAATCAAAATCTAATGATAACTCAAATTTCGTAACAAATTATTATTTAGTCAAAACAACTATATTTCTAATTTGAAAATATATATATTTAATTAACAAAATAGTTTAGATAACCTGAGTTTTGAAAACATAGTTATCTAATACTTGTAAAGATTATGCAACCCGATACTGGAAACAAAACAGTTCTAAAACAAATACTGAGGCGGACACCGGACAAATGCTGAAAACAGAGACTGAAATCCTAGCACTGAAACAAATACCTTTATAACTTGATTCCCAAACCTTATACTGAACAAATAATAGATACTGAACATAATCTGATGCATATAAACATATCAAACATATCATAACAGAGACAAGACATACGTGACAACATATAACAGTAAAAGAAGTCACGAAATATAGAAGCACCCATGAGCCTAAACAGAGGCATACATGGCTATAGTCCATGCGCCGAGATGGTGCGTGTAGGCTTACACACATTATTCCATCTCAATAGGAGTCAGGAGTCAGAGCTAAGATCGATCTATTCGCCTCTAGAGGCCAGGTGCTACACAAGCACAAGCTAGAGACGCCGTGAACTTTAGTTACGCACCGTCACGATGAGTGCCATGTCGTTGACGCCCCAACGACAAGTCTAACATATAATTGCTCGGGTTACAGAGTACAAAGCCGTATAAGAAATAAATGTATTTTGACATAAGTTTAAAGGGAACATGCAATAACGAGCACAAGGTATAAGGTCTATTTCATGCTACACTATATACTAGTCATATAACAATACGAAACAGAAACTACCGACGAAAGCATCCGTACAACAAAGTAACGAACTTGAATAAAGATACTATGATGTCAAGAAAAAGAATCTGTACCTTTTAGCAAACAAAGCAAGACCAATTAATCAAGTTTTTCTCAACAGTCACAAGCGCCTTAAACGCCAAACGAAATCAGGCGGAGACTAATGGAGTAGCAACAACAGGTAGTCAAACGGAACATAACTGAGATGAACGGCAACGGTGATTCACGGTTTGCGTTTGGCTACTGGTCGGGAGTCGGAATGACTCGAACGGAATGCAAAACACACAAGACGGTCACGGGCGAACCGACGCTGGTTCGGCGGCTATCGGTGGTGCTACGGGTTGTGCGGCGGTGCGATCACGACAGAGTGCGAGGACTGAATAGCGGCTGCTGTACGCCACGGCGAGTCGTGGTCGTGTGGAAGCTTGTTGCAGATCAGAAGCTTCAGTTGACGGAGTTTACGGTGACGAACGGACTTGTGACGATCGTGGCTAATGAAATTGAGGTTTCGTGGGCAATGAAAGAATCTGAATTGGTATAAATTGTTGTCGATCGAAGAGTCATCCCAACATATCGGTGGGTAGTTTGAATGTGATAGTGTTATCAATTCTAAAGGAAAATGTAGCCAAAGAGATAAGGAACAGATATTGCCGCAATGTGATGAATTCAAAATATGTTTACTTATAATTATATGTATATTTTATTTTCCTTCTTTTCTCTTTTTTCATTTGCGTAACACACACATGCATATGTAAACATATAGATTTTTTTTTCTTTTTTTTTTCTCTTTCATTATTGTTATTTCTATTATTAATGAATTTTATATAGGTATGAATGTTACAATTCTACTCCACTAAAAAAAACGTGTCCTCAAAATTGCTAAGCATGAATGACACACATATATCAACATAACGGATATATAACAAGCATAATAGATTCAGATACAAAATATGGTACTTTATTAATACTGAACTTTTAAGGTGACAAGTAAACGAGGACTAAATCGGATCAAAATTCATATGAGATCCGACAAAGATATCAAACATATGAAACCGATAAGTAGTAAGACTTAAATAGATTCGGATAGACATCAATCTACATAACAGGAATCTAAAAGCGCACATATGTACCTATAATTCACGATTACGTTCATGACCGTAATTGTCAATTATCTTACAACTGTGCCCTAATTGTCCTCCCGCCATGCATCTCAATGACATGTTCAAATTGTAAGGAAAGGAATACTAACGATATAGGAACCATGGTCAATTGTTATAATTTTAAGACATAACGAAAAGATAACAAACGTAGAAGTGTTTATCTTGATAAAACATAAAACTGATGTGGAACAGGAGACAAAACCAAACCAAACAAAACTGATACTGATACAGACACTTAAAACATGTGATGATAGATACAAACCAAACACAAGATCTAAATCTACATCGAAAACTAAAACTGACACTGAGACAAATTTCGATACAAAAACGATGCGGATACTACATCAAAGAGATATAACAGATACTAAAACATATTCAGGTACTGAACATGATCATAAACAATTTTAGTAGAGATTGACAAAAGGAATGCCCTCAGCAAAAAGGTATGAAGGTTGACGAAAGTTTAAATCCTAACCCAACGTCTACCCATTAACTCACGTGTTTAATTATTATTGTTTAAGTTTTCTACAAGAAAGAGCTTGGGCACTGATACCATAACTGTAACACCCCAACCTGGACAGGCTGACGTGTCACTCATACAGATATCAAAACTAAAACCAATCCATCACGTTGAAAACAAAAGATCCTAGTTACATTTTCATTACATTACCGAAATAAAAATAAATATTTATCTTCACGACACTCTTCACTTATTCCCCATGTTTCCCATATTACCTGTCAAACAAATAAGACAAACACAAGAAAGAAACTAAGGCTGAGCCAAAAAGTTGCTCAGTAACGGAGAAATCAACAGTACATGTAAAGACGAACAAATGGGAACGAAACACCACATAACGGAAGCTGAACTGAGATTGATATTGAACCATATTTGAAACTAAAACAGTTTTCCTTGTCTCAAATAGTTTTACATATGGGTAAGGATAGTGTAAAAAGGGCCTAAAGTGTGAGAAGTGTGAAAAGTGTATTATAACACTATATATAATACTATATAGCACCATATAAACACCGTATAACAATATGTAACACCATATAATACCATATAACACTATGTAACACTATATAACATTATATATCAAATATAACACTATACATCTATCATAGACATGCTATCAGACAACCTATAATGTTATATTTGTTATATAATGATATATAGTGTTACATAGTGTTATATGGTATTATATGGTCTTACATATTGTTATATGGTGTTATATAGTATTATATATAGTGTTATAATACACTTCTCACACTTTGAGCACTTTTTACAGGATCCTCTACCTTTACATATAATATAATATTGTTTAAAAAAAGAAAACAATTCCTTTAAAACAAGAAAATTATCGAAATTACTATATTATGAATAAACATTTAGATTTAAATCAAAATCTAATTATAACTCGAATTTCGTAACAAATCATTATTTAATCAAAACAACTATATTTCTAATTTGAAAATATATATATTTAATTAACAAAACAGTTTAGATAACCTGAGTTTTGAAAACATAATAATCTAATACTTGTAAAGATTATGCAACCCGATACTGGAAACAAAACAGTTCTAAAACAAATACTGAGGCGGACACCTGACAAATGCTGAAAACAGTGACTGAAATCCTAGCACCGAAACAAATACCTTTATAACTTGAATCTCAAACCTTATACTGAACAGATAACATATACTAAGCATAATCTGATGCATATAAACATCCAAACATATCATAACAGAGACAAGACATACGTGACAACATATAATAGTAAAACAAGTCACGTAATATAAAAGCACCCACGAGCCTAAACAGAGGCATACATGGCTATAGTCCATGCGCAGAGATGGTACGTGTAGGAGTACACACATTATTCCATCTCAACAGGAGTCTGGAGTCAGGAGTCAGAGCTAAGATCGATCTATTCGCTTCTAGGGGCTAGGTGCTACACAAGCACAAGCTAGAGACGCCGTGAACTTTAGTTACGCACCGTCATGATGAGTGCCATGTCGTTGACGCCCCAACGACAAGTCTAACATATAATTGCTCCGGTGACAGAGTACAAAGCCGTATAAGAAATAAATGTATTTTGACATAAGTTTAAAGGGAACATGCAATAACGAGCACAAGGTATAAGGTCTATTGCATGCTACAATATATACTAGTCATATAACAATACGAAACAGAAACTACCGACGAAAGCATTCGTATAACAAAGTAACGGACTTAAATAAAGATACTATGATGTCAAGAAAAAGAATCCGTACCTTTTAGCAAACAAAGCAAGACCAATTAATTAAGTTTTTCTCAACAGTCACAAGCTCCTTAAACGCCAAATGGAATCAAACGAAGACTAATGGAGTAGCAACAATAGGTAGTCAAACGGAACATAACTGAGATGAACGGCAACGGTGATTCACGGTTTGCGTTCAGCTACTGGTCGGGAGTCGGAATGACTCGAACGGAATGCGAAACACACGAGATGGTCACGGGCGAACCGACGCTGGTTCGGTGGCTATCGGTGGTGCTACGGGTTGTGCGGCGGTGCGGTCATGGCAGAGTGCAAGGACTGAATAGCGGCTGCTGTATGCCGCGGCGAGTCGTGGTCGTGTGGAAGCTTGTTGCAGATCAGAGGCTTCAGATGACGGAGTTTACGGTGACGAACGGACGTGTAACGATCGTGGCTAATGAAATTGAGGTTTCGTGGGCAATGAAAGAATCTGAATTGGTATAAATTGTTGTCGATCGAAGAGTCATCCCAACATATCGGTGGGTTAGTTTGAATGTGATAGTGTTTTCAATTCTAAAGGAAAATGTAGCCAAAGAGAACAGATATTGCCGCAATGTGATGAATTTCAAAATATGCTTACTTATAATTAAATGTATATTTTATTTTCCTTCTTTCTTTTTTTTCATTTACGTAACACACACATGCATATGTAAACATATAGATTTTTTTTTCTCTTTCATTATTGTTATTTAGATTATTAGTGAATTTTATATAGGTATGAATGTTACAGATTATGTACGCCTTAAGTATTAATAATGACTTTTATAGATCGGAAGTACGCCTTAAAAGTTTTGTAAAACAATCGGCCCCTCCTATAGAACAAATTCAATTAAATTTTTTTTTTGAAAATTAACTTCATTCACAAACCAGCCGACCTAAACCGGGCCAACCGAAAAACAACAACCAAACAACCAATTACATATTTACAAAAGAAATCCAATCTCCCCGGTCTATCCCTTTGTATTTTGATCTATTCGAGAACCAAATGAAACCCGTAGCCTTAACCTCACTAATGATTCTATCAATCCTGAAAGGCGTGTTGAAAAAAATCAAATTATTTCTAGCTCTCCATAAACTCCAGCACGCAATCCTAATAATGCCTTGAACCGCTTCCTTCTTTTTCTCCGATACCCTAAGGACCTTGTGCAAATCAAGAAGATCCTTAATCAGAATTTGAAATGGCCATACGTATATTTTGTTTAAGATAATTTGTAATGGCCATACATACAAAATTCATATTTCACCCGAAACAAAATCATGCGGACTTCAAAACTTATCAAATAGAACTAAACTGATTTTGCATTTTATCCAACTTCTTTCTCTTCCGTTCTTTTTCTACAACCCTATGGAACTGTTTTTCCGTCCGGACGGCGACCACACAACTGCAACAACAATTTCCATTTCTTTGATTACAAACACGTTATCAGTAAAGGGAACCTTAATTCCTTTGTTACTTAGACATCATCATTATACATAATCCTTAATTTCAAATCCCTGAGCAAAACTTTCACTAAATCAAATTCTTCATAAACCTGCAACTCATAACTTCCGGCAAGCAAGTACACGCAAAAATATTCAACATCGATCAGACGTCGTAATGATATTGGTACGGTTGGGGGTTATCGACTATAAAGTCACGACGTATTTGCATGTTTTTATCGGTTCCATTACGCTATATTATTGTTGTCGGACCGTGATGTATAATGAAACGCCCATCCCTCCACCTCCATCACCGCCACCACCACCCCCGAAAGATCCATGCTTGCGTGTTGGTCGAAACCCTAGATCTACAGCGGACTCCCGCGGCGTCGCTCAACGACATCGCCCTCACATTTTCCTCTGCAGCTACCACCTATCTATTGTATTTCTACATAACCATGACACATAAAAGCCTCTCCTTATGACGGCCATGCTGGCTTTTTGGCGGTTCTAAGTGGAGTATATATTAGATCTGTATTTTATTTTGTTGTTCGTAGGGTTTCAGACATTAGATCGGTGTTGTTGAAACGGTTATTGATTTTATTTTGAAAGGTTGAAGCAGTTGTCGATTGATGTGGCAGAATGGAGTTTGAGGGATTTGTGGCAGCCGGCGGGGGTTATATAGGATGTAAACGGTGACAAACAACGGAACGGAGTTTGGAGGAGGTGTGTCGGTTTGGTTAACTTTTTTTTTTCAAACACTGCATCAGTTATTCTCAGGCTGTTTGGTGTGTTGGTTAATTTTTGTCCAAACGGTGCATCGATTAATTTCATAGTATGTTGGTAATTAAAGTTGGTTGGTTTTTTTCCAGACGGTGCATCGTTTATGTTCCGGTTAACGAACTATATGATTTTATTGATATTAAACGGGGTGTTTGGATAGACGCTACTCTTCCGTTAGCCCGTGGTGACCCTAGTTACATTTTATTATTATAACGAGTTAACGTTACCCGCGCGTTGCTGCGTGATGTTGATTATGAAAATCTTTGAGATCATTATGCCTTCGACACCCATTTGTTCTTAACTAATGATATTAGAATTTGAAAATTGTTTTTTTACGAAACAACTTTCTTTGGTTTGGAATACAATAAGCGAACTTGATATATTTTTACCCCAACCCCAACCCCAACACCACAAAACGTAAAAGTTTTATATTGTTAATGAATAAAAACAAAATTTTGATAAATGTGATATTGGGCAAATTATATAACCACAAAAAGTGGCCCGTACAAAAATGATATCAGGCGAACGGTTTACATATGTAGTAATTGAAAGGATAGTTAGGAAGGTAGTCGCCACTTTTCAACAAAATTAAAGACGCCGCTTCGATCCTTCTTTACAACCGTTTCGGTTCTTTTTTTACCTTCCTTTTCCTTTATCAGTTTTTCCACATTATGCATAACATTCGATGTGATTTTTTCATCATTATAACTGGCAGAAATATCAACAACTTTAGAGAAGTGTACGTGAATTTTTTAGTTAATAAATATATAATCAACCATGTTCAATTAATAAATAACGTAAAAAATTGATTTTGATCAATCTTGGAACTTGCCAAACCGGCATAGAGAATAAGGGCGGAGCACCCCGTAGATCGAAACCATTTAAATTCTCTTTCCCCTTTGTTTTTTCTTATTTATCCGATTGCTAATTGTTCTTCCCAGATTTGATTCCGTACGCTTTAGTTATGGTACTTGAAGTTTCGAGTCCTGTATGTTTTCACTCCCCCGTTTTATGTTTTCATGATAGTAATCCTAGAATTGTTATTACCCGTGTTCTTTTTTCGTTTTTTATTACTTTGGTTCTCTTTTGTTATTCGGTTTTTTGTTTGTATGGTATAAACAACACATGTTTACAATTTGTATGTGGATTCTCGTTTGTTGAAATTGTTATTAACGAGGCGCTTTTCTAGTGTCAATTACTTCTGTTCTTTTTTCATCACTCGATTTGATTCCGTGTTTATATGGTATAAACAACATTTAGAATTTGTGTGTGGACTTTTGTTCGTAGATCTGAAGAACACAATTGTAGATCCATGTTAATCGATCTATAAGTATATATTCTTATGGTTCTCTGTTTGTATGGTATTAAAAACACAAATTGCATGTGAATTTTTGTTTGATGAAATTGTTATTAATGTGTGTGCATGAAAATAAAGCTTATGATCATTAATTAGTATTTGTATATCTTGTTATAGTTTGTTGTTCGAGAAAAAAAAAACATTGAATGGATGTGTAATTATGTGAAAGGGTGCGTAAAATAGTGTGTCTTAACACATGAAAGGGTGCGTAAAAGGGTGTGTCTTAATGTATGAAAGGGTGCGTAAAAGGGTGTGTCTTAATACATTAGTTTGAAGGGTTGTGACTTTTTGAAGAGTTGTGATCTAAATCATGGTGTCCCAAGTTAATTTTTGTAAATGGTGTGTCTTAATGCATGAAAGGGTGCGTAAAAGGGTGTGTCTTAATACATTAGGTCGAAGGGTTGTGACATTTTGAAGAGTTGTTATCTAAATCATGGTGCCCCAAGTTACTTTTTGTAAGGTTATATATAATATAATAATTAAGCAAAGGGGTATGTATTGGTGGCTTTTTAAAAGTCACAACTTTTCATTTAGAGAGGCAACCCAAGTTATTTTTTGTAATGTTATATAATGTTATTGTTAGGGTATACTGGTAAACTTACATAGATACTTAATTTGTAGTCTTCCTCTTTAATAGCTAAGTACATTAAATTTGTAACTTATTTCTAGTATATATATAGGTAGAGGATCATATACATTAATCCAGAAGTGTAAGAAGTGTATTATAACACTATATATAACACTATATAACATTTATAACACTATATATAACACTATATAACATCATATAAACACCGTATAACAATATGTAACATCATACAACACTATGTAACACTATATAACAAATATAACACTATAGTTTGTCTGATAGCATGTCTATGATATATGTATAGTGTTATATAGTGTCATATAGTGTTACATAGTGTTACATGGTGTTATATGGTGTTACATTGTGTTATACGGTGTTTATATGGTGTTATATAGTGTTATATATAGTGTTATAATACACTTCTCACACTTCTGAATTAATGTACACTATCCCTACCCTATATATATATATATATATATATATATATATATATATATAGAGAGAGAGAGAGAACGTGTAGAATACAATAGCCCTAATCCTACATTGCGTACGCGATGCCCATAACCCTACACGTGTCCCTGATTCATTTTTCTTAGATAAGGGTATATCAGGCATTCCGTTCAATCATCAGAGGGCAAATTAGACAATTCCTTCAACAAGCAAGCAGATCATGAGTTCGTTACACAACTATCTCTGTAATTATGATTCGTATCAGTTCGATTTTTAGGGTTTTATTGATTGTTTGATTGAACATATGCGATTTCATGAACAATGACATGCATAATATAATAATAAAATGCGATTAAACGCTGTGCACATTAAATAATAATATACACATGCGATTTCATAACGTATAACATACACATTAAAAAATAACATGTGATTATGTTTTAATGTAACATGCGAATTCCCAAAAAAAATTGTAACATGCGAATTTTTTTAATACTGTCACAACTAATTAATTAAAATATGCACATTAAAATAACATGCGAAATCAAAAAAATGAATTCCAAAATGTTAGTCACATGCGAATTCCAAAAACAAATGAATTCCAAAACATTAGTCACATGCGAATTTGATTCCATAAAAAATTAATAACATGCGAAATTCTTGTTATTATAAAGGAATTCTTATTATCATGTCACATGGGATTTCAACATTATTATCCAACATGCGAATTCAACTGTAACAACTAATACTCAACATATCCCAAATCAACAGCCCTCATCACCGTTGTTTGAAATCGCACCGGAAGAATCGAGCGGAGGTTGGGGAAGAAGAATATAAGGTTTTTTATTTTGGTTTAGGATATGATTTTGAAGGATCTTCACTGATTTACAGGGTTTATGATTTCGCAATGACGATTTTAACCTTGGTGTTATGATTTATATATATTAATTTGATTAATTTAATCATATCAATTAATTAGACCCGCATTTAAATGATGGATGATCCTACGGCTGGGGTAATCACGCGGCCTCTCTCTCTCTCTCTCTCTCTCTCTATATATATATATATATATATATATAGGGTAGGGTTTATGTGAGAACCACCTTTATTCCGAGAACCGCGAGAACCAATGTGAACACAACAAAAAATAACCCACTACACCATAAAAAACCTAAAAAAAAACCTACCCCCCCCCCCCCACCTCCTCCCCAAAAACCTAAACCCGCCTAACCCCCCAATAACCTAACCCCCCCCCCCCCCACACCCAAACTAAATGCTAAAAACTAAACCCCTAAAAAACCTAAAAAGAATTAAAAAATCTAAAAATCACATAATTTTTTTTTAATATTTTTTAAGTTAAATCGCTACTTTTAGTAGCCAAATTTTTTTAATAATGAAAACTAGCAATTTTTCCATAAAAAAACATTAATTTTTTTTTTATAGATTTTTTTTAGGTATTTTTGGTTGTGTTCACAATGGTTCTCGCGGTTCTCGCAATAAATGGTGGTTCCTAAATGAATTTTCTCCTATATATATATATATAGAAACAGGATCAGGAGAAAACGCTCAAAAGTGTGAGAACGCTTCTTGGCCCAACACGTGTCACGCCGCTTAGAGAAGGGCGGAGGGGCTTTTTTGTCCTTTCATATTTCTTTTTTTAAACGCGTGTCACTTCATCTTTCCATTTTTTGGCTTTTAATAAACACGCGGCGTTTTTATTGTTTTTAGGTCAGAATCATAGTAAATATTTTGGCGTTTTAAGTATTGTATTGGGGTTTTTATTGTTTTTTAGATCAGGATGTAGACCTTTAATGTAAAAAACATCACTAATTTTCTAGATTTTATTATATCAAGTGTTTTGCCATGTAGGATACAGGCCTATAATGTGACAGATAATTATGGCGTTTTGAAAAGATAAATAAATTTCAATTTTCCATGTAGTGGCTTTTAATATAAATAAATGTTTGGCAATAATGATACCGTCTCTTTATTTTAATGTTTCTTTCAATTTTCATCTGTCAATTAGTGTTGATTTTTCCAGTAATACTTTGTTTGCGTTTTTTGGCGTTTTACATAGCAACATCGTGCTTTGCTAGCATTCGTTCTCACAGTCTTTCACACTATCAGGCGTTTTGGTGTTTGTAGTTTTTGGCGTTTTATACTCATTTTTTTAATTAGTAGAGAATTAGATGATAAACAACAGAGAATTAGATAACAAACAATAGAAAATGAAAAAAAAATTATAATTATAATCTAATTTCTCATCCAAATCTTCACTGTCATCAGTCTCTTCTACTTTAAGCTTTTTGGCGTTTTGAACCTGTTTTTTGAATACCTTATGTAGATCCTCATTTAGAGAAATGGTGGGAAGTGTGAGAACGGTTATGGATCGTCCGATCAAAACAATCTATGGACTAGATTGGCGCGGTGGCGTTTTCGTAAATAACGTCAATTTTATTACGTGGACACACTTCATTAAGGGAAAAAAAGGTAAAACATCATTTCTCACATAAAACGTTGTTGAAATATAAAACGCCAAATAAATACAAAACGCCAATTTTATCACTGCGTACTTTTTTCTGTGTTTTTATTTAAGCTCTCAGGCTACAAAAACGCCACAAAATGTGAAACGCCATAATATATAACGCCATGCCTTACATCCGGATAAATGTTAATTACATTTTTTGTTATAAAAATAATATCCCCCCTAAACTACACGCCAAAAAAATTCCTATAAATAGAGACGTCTCACCACCTTCCGTTTATCACACCAAAAAAACACACAAAAAACACAGTGGTTCCTAAAAAAATACAACTCAATGTAAAACGCCAAAAAATACAACGATGGCAAACATCTTTTCTTTGATACTCACTAATGTTCTGCATGAAGTTTGGCTGAATGATTTGTTAGGTGAGTGTAGTAAGATTTTGCTGCATAAGATGGACAAAATTCAAGAAAGAGGGACTGATGACACCCATATGTCATTTTGTCTTATTTGTTCTTGAAGAAGGTTTGGATGATTAGAAGAGGCCTATCCCAGTGTAAATGCTACTTTGGCCTCGATGATTATAATGAAGATGACGGGCACGGGGTCGATCTATGTCTCCAACATCCACAAAGACACTTCAACACATGAACAAAGAAAATAAACCACGCCAAACCCAAAACGCCATTTATTTGTGACAGTTCTTGTAGTTTCAAAAGAAGAAAAAGACTGATAACACTGAACATTTAGATCATAAATTGCTTCTATTTGTTTTTTTTCATTTTCTTTACCTGATGTTTGTTATGTAATTTCAGCTAAGAAACAACAAAGTATATTAATACTATAATGAAAAATATAATAAAACGCCAAACGAGCAAATGCTTGTAAAACGCCATCATGCCGTAAAACGCCATCATGCTATAAAACGCCCCAAAAACTACCAAATTATAATAAAATTATTTTGAACAAGTACTATTATAATATATCTAAAAGAAAAAGCTTAAAACAATGTGTAAAGAAAACAAAACAAAACAAAAAATTCCCATCGTTATCTAAACGCCATTGGAAAACAACACGCCATAATTACACGGTAACTGCAAAAAAAACAGTAAAATGAAACGACGGAAACATAATTACTAACATTTATTATATTGAAAGCCAAATACTTGGGGAATTAAATTTATTTATCTTTTTCAAAACGCCATAATTACCTGCCATGCGCAGGAAAAAAGTCAATATAAAAGAATACCATGAGAACACAAGCTCAAACACGTCAAAAACATTGACAAAAACGCCACATATTGTCCAAATCGCCAAAAACTTCAAGAATGGCTAAGGTTATTGCATGGAGGTTTGAAAGGAAAGAGAAACGATTCATTATAAAGTTCTCTGATAGGAGAATGGTGAAAGTAAGGACAATTAAAGCCATGCTTGGTATTAATGAAGGGGTTCAGAGGGATATCCTGGCCCTTGGGGTTCCAACGGCCAACGATTGTGAAAGAACCCAAACTGTAATAAAAAGACTGAAGTGAAAATTTTTGGCAGAAGATGATGATGATATTGATGATACTCCTCTACCAACACTTAGCAGTTGGGTGATGCATGAAGAAGAAGGAACGGTTGAAGTGACTTATAAACACGGGGTGCAATATTCATTGCCAATGAAGGAAATGTTGAAGACAGGGAGGCTATCTCTTATTGAACAACTCTGTGATTTAGCACCTTCGAACGATCCAAAATCCAAGGATGCAATGATATTCAAGAATAGGCTGCAACAAAGAAGAGACGAGCTAATGGCATTATACTCCAATCTAAAATTTGATGATGATGAATCTGAAGAAAGTGATGAACAAAGCGATGGGTACATCTCTGATGTAATCCCATCAACGGAAGACTATTAGTTTATTTTGATTTCGTATTATTGTAATTTTATAAAATATTAATCTATGGTAATCAGTTATTAACAAAAAGACCCAGAACGCCAAAAAAATGACATGGAAAACGCCATAACGCCAAAAAAATTAACTATGTGACACAAAAAGAATTAATTCAACGAGAAGAAATATGGGAAAATAGTAAAACGCCAAGTAATTAATGATTCTAGATAACGCCAAAATTATCTTGCACGCCAAAAATGAAGCAGCATGTCAAACGCGAAAATCGGGAAAGGAGAAGAATATCGAAAAGACAAATAAACCCCTCGGACCCTGATCATGTCCCGTGCCACATGTTGGGCCAGGATGCGTCCTCACCGTTCTTACACTTCTGGGCGTTTTCTCCTGATCGTGTTTCTCTCTCTCTCTCTCTCTCTCTCTCTCTATATATATATATATATATACACACAGGGTCAGGATTTAGGAAAATCGATGAAAAGTGTGAGAACGCTTATGGATCGTCAGATCAAAAAAATCTATGGACTAGATTGTCGAGGTGGCGTTTTTGTAAATAACATCAATTTTATTACTTGAACTTGCTTCATTAAGGGTAAAAAGGTAAACATCCTTTCTTACATAAAACGCCATTAAATATAAAACGCCAACTAAACACAAAACGCCAATTTTATTACTGCGTAGTTTTTTCTATGTTTTATGTGCTGTTTGTTTTTGCTTAAAACATCTGCAAGAAGCCTATGTCTGCAGGCGGGCAGACACAAGGCTTTGAAGACTGTTTGTTTTTTTTAAAAGATTGTCTGAAAAGTGCTTTTATTAGCTTAAAAAAAGCCTATATCTAACATCTTCACAAACCCATCAGATCTTCAAAACCCAGAACAAATCTTTCTCCTCTCTCTCTCTCTCCCTCTTTAAAACCCAGCACCACCACCACCTCCACCTCCACCTTCATTATGGCTCGGTTCGTTTGTCTCACGGCCACCACTGCCGTCATTACCACATGGCCATCACCACCACTCCAGCCGATCCGCTCCACTCCCAATAACACCCACAAAACCTCCGCCACTTCCCGTGCAGTAACCACGGCCGACGACCACCACCGTCCGACACCCGACTCCCCTAAAATTGATACGAATTAAACAAAGAAGCTTTTAAAAGTAGGAAGGACTTGCGATTTGAAAGTGAGATGAGCCAGGTGCTTACCGGAGTGAAATACGGCTGCCGATGTTTGATTTTGTTTCCCTCCGTCGCTCGAAACTGGTCACCGGTCGTCACCGGCACCATCACCGCCGCCGCAGCGGCGTCGCCGCCTCCTTCTTCTTCATTTGTTCTCTCTCGCTCTCCTGTTCTCTTTCTCTAGCCACCGACGTTCGCCACCGTGTGCCGCCACCATGACTATCTTCATCATCATCAATAACATCACCGGCTCCGCCGGTTTCACCGGCCGGAGTCCGGTCAGGTTTTAAAGAAAGAGAGAGTGGCAGTGTGGTGGGTTATTATTGTGATTGAGAGAATTATTGTGGAGGTGGTGGTTGTATTATGTTTTTTTAATGTTATACAGATATATCCCGTTTATAAAACAAACAGTATTATATTTTCAGCTTGCAGACCTTCAGACCACATCTTTAGTTGCAGACATAAAATCAGCTGAAATCGGACTGCAGACAGTTTTTTTCTGCAAAAACAAACATCACCTTAGTTAACGTCTTGGCCTACAAAAACGCCATAAATATAAAAGGCCAAGATTGAAAGTTGGGACGTGTTACAGACTTAACAGATAAAGCTGAGCAAAATCGGATACTTTATTAATTGCACTTACTATTATAATAATATCCCGCCTAAACTACGCGCCAAAAACATCCTATAAAGAGAACCGTCTCAGCACATTCCATTGATCACACCAAAAAAACAAACACCATGGTTCCTAAATACCACTCACTGTAAAACTCCAAAAGGTTAAAAAAATCAACAATGGCAAACATCGTTTCTTGGATATTCAGTATTTTTCTGCGTGAAGTTTCACTAAATGGTTTGTTAGACGATGGTAGTAAGATTTTGCTGCATAAGATGGACAAATCTTCAAGAAAAAGAGACTGATGACAGTCATATGTCATTTTGTCTTCTTTGTTCTTGAAGAAGACTTGGATGAGGAGAAGAGAGACCGATCCAAGTGTAAATGCTATTTTGGACTCCATGATGATAATGAAGATGACGGACAAATAACATCCACCCACACGGCGTCGATCTATGTCTCCAACATCCACAAAGCCACTTCAACACACGAACAACAAAAAACCACACCAAAACCAAAACGCCATTTATTTGTGACAGTTCTTGTAGTTTCAAAAGAGGAAAGAGACTGATGACACTGAAGATTTGGAAGATAAATTGGATTCGGATTTTTAATTTTTTTTTTTTTTTTGCTTCTATTTTTTTAAGGTTTGTTATGTAATTTTCAGCTAAGAACAAATGCATTAATTTTCTAAAAAAAATGCTTGTGAAACGCCATCATGCCACAAACGCCAAACTCTCAAACTATAATAAAATTACTTTGGACAAGTATTATTAAAAACTCAAAAAATGTATATAACAATGTGCAAGAGAATAGAACAAAGTGCCATCTTTATCTAAATGCCATTAACAATAAAAAAACGCCAAAATCCAAAAAAGATGGGATGTGTTACAGCCATAAACAGATGAAGCTGAACAAACAGTAAACTGAAGCGACAGAAACTTTATTACTAACATTTATTATATTAAAAGCCACTCCATGGGTAATTGAATTTATTTATCTTTTCAAAACGCCATAATTACATGTCACGTTATAGGACTGCATCCTACATGGCGGCAAAAAAAGTCATTATAAAAGTAGAACAGGTAAACACAACTTAACACTCCACTTTTTATCTAAAACGCCACACTTTGTCCAAAACGCCATACAACTTAAAAAAATGGCTAAAGGTTATTGCATGGAGGTTTGAGAGGTCGGAGAGAGGTTTCATCCTGAAGTTCTCTGATAGGAGAAGGGTGAAGGTCAAGACAATCACGGCCATACTTAGTATGGATGAAGCGGTTCAGAGGGATATTATGGCCCTTGGGATTCCAAGGGCCGATGATTATGAAAGGATTCGAAAGGTAATAAGAAGATTGAATAGAAAATTTCCAGCAGGTGATGATGATGATGATGATGATATTAGCAATACTCCTCCACCAACAGTTAGCAGTTGGGTGGTGGATGAAGAAGCAAGAACGGTTAAAGTGACTTATCGACATGGGGTGGAATATTCATTGCCGATGGATGAAATGTTAAAGACAAAGAGACTACATCTTCTTGAACAACTCTGTGATTTAGCACCTTCTAACGAAGCAAGATCCAAGGTTGTAATGATATTTAAGTATAGGTTGCAGCAAAGAAGAGACGAGATGATGGCGTTATACGCCAATGCAAAATATGATGATGATGATGAATCTAAAGAAAGTGATAAACAAAGCGATGGGTACATCTCTGATGTAATCCCATACACAGAAGACTATTAGTTAGTTTTGATTTCATCTTATTATAATCTTATGAAATATTAATGAATGGTAATGAATTATTAACAACGCAACGCACGCCAAAAAATTTACCTTTATAACATATATGAGATAAAAAAATAGTAAAACGGCAGGTAGTTATTGAATCTAACTAAACGCCAAAAAAATCTTAGACGCCAATTATGAAGCAGTATTGTGACACGCGAATAGGGAAAAAGAAAATTAAAAAGACAAAAAGCCCCTCCCACCCTGATTATATCCCATGCCACGTGTTCCATCAGGATGCGTTCTCACCGTTCTCATACTTCAGGGCGTTTTCTCCTGATCCTGTTATATATATATATATATATATATATATATATATATATATAGGGAGAAGATCATGCGAGAACCATCTCTTATTGCGAAAGCCGCGAGAACCAATGTGAACACAACCAAAAATGCCTAAAAATAGCTAAAAATCACACAAATTTTTTTTTTAAATTTTTTAATATTTTTTTATAAAAAAATCACTACTTTTCGAAGCAAAAAAAAATTATTTTTTAAAAATTTTTTAAAAAAAAAAAATTTGGCTTCGAAAAGTAGCGATTTTAACATAAAAAATTCAAAAAAAAAATTTAGATTTTTTTTTTTATTTTTTTAGATTTTTTTTAGATTTTTTTAGGTTTTTTGGGGGTTTTGTTTTTAGCATTTTAGCTTGGGGGGTTTAGGTTTTGGGGGGGGGGGGGGTTTAGGGTTTTCTAGGTTTTTTAGCTAGTTTAGGTTGTGTTCACATTGGTTCTCGCGGTTCTCACAATAAAGGTGGTTCTCGCATGAGCTCCTCCCTATATATATATATATATATATATATATATATGGTAGGGTTCATGCGAGAACCACCTTTATTGCGAGAATCGCGAGAATCAATGTGAACACAACAAAATAAACCCACTACACCACAAAAAACCTAAAAAATCTAAAAAAACTAACGCCCCCCCCCCCCCAAAAAAAAAAAAAAAAAAAAACTACCCCCCCCCCCCCCCAAAGCTAAATCCTAAACTTAACCCCCAAAACACCTTTTAAAAAATCTAAAACACACACAAAAAAAATTAAATATTTTTTATGAAAAAATCGTTACTTTTAGAAGCCAAAAAATGTAGCGATTTTTTGATAAAAATATTAAAAAAAATTATGTGTTTTTTAGATTTTTTAGATATTTTGGTTCTCGCGGTTCTCGCAATAATGGGTGGTTTCTGGTGTGCGATAGGTGTGATATGATTTTATTGATAATTTTAGCCCATTTTACGCATTAGTCAAGTTTTAAATTTATAAAACACGATATTCTACTAACACTATACAAACACTTGGGCAAGTGCACCCATCGTGAGCGAGTATAGCCTTGGTAAGATACCGAGGTCGTCCAAGGACACAAGATCTTTTAGTACCGGTTTATCCTCAACGTCTAATCAATCTAAATTTTTTTTTGAGAAAAGGTTTGAAATATGAAAAATAAAAATTAAAAATGCAGAAATAAAATAAAATAAAAACAGATAGATAAGATGAATCACTTGGATCCGACTCGTATTTAATGTATCATTTGATGATTTTTGCACTTTCGGACTTTTTAAGAGATTATCTTAGATATAGTAGTAGGCCCCTCTTTTGAAGGTGACGTTACCCTCAACCCAATGGTTTGAGTCAGCAAGGATACAATCACAAAGGGTCGGAATATTGAAAAATAATTAATTAAGTTATTAATGCGAAAAGTTGTAGGCCTCTCTTTTGAAGGTGACGTTACCCTCGGCTAACTGGTTTGAGTCAGCAGGGATACAATCCCAAGTAGCC
The DNA here is from genome assembly GCA_030545235.1 of Helianthus tuberosus. Lineage (NCBI taxonomy): Eukaryota > Viridiplantae > Streptophyta > Magnoliopsida > Asterales > Asteraceae > Helianthus > Helianthus tuberosus. The sequence goes on from JARYGA010019157.1 coordinate 18,704, forward strand.
GGTTTAATGTATTAATAGTAGTTTACATATGAGGGGTTCAAGCTATTCGCACCCCCGCCATCCAATACCAGTGGAAATTGAAGGAGGTCCTAGTATGCTTGAACCAGGTCCTTACAGGATCTATACACTGAACAAGGCAAGAACCTTACTAAACCATTTCCTTAACCCCCGACCAAGTAGCCAACATATCTCTATATAGACCGTAGAGATATGAATGATGCAATCTTTTTACTTTATATAGACAGTAAAGTAACGCCAAGACACCACGGACAAATGATAAAGAAAATTCACCTTCAACATAAGAAACTAGTTATTAAAGTCATTAATACAAAACCAAATAAAAAGTACCAAAAGATTAAAATCAAAAGTCATACATAAAAGACTTTTCTTCTCCAAGAGATGTAAGAGGCTTAACCAAACATGGCCTTTGATTGGCAAGAACTCTTACTATCAATCTTGGATCCCGAGACTACTACACACTCTAAAGATGGATGATGGTGGTGGGTGTTGGTGGTGTAGTGGTGGAGTGGTGGAAAAGTGGGAAAGTAGTGGTTTGCCAAGGAATGCCTTTGAAGTGTGTCAAGCACCCCTATTTATAGCCTGCACAGATCTCTGGCCACGGCCCTGTGTCCAGTGGGCACACCCCCATGGCCAGCCTTTTTTCTCCTTCATTAAATGCAGTTGTCAGCAGAAGGTCCGACACGGCCCCTTGTCCAGTGGGCACGGCCCCATGGTCAGAATCGTATCTGTACTATCAAGATTTTGCAAGATTCTGCGTATCTTAGCGTTGACCACGCCCTGTGTTGAGCTGGGCACGCCCCCGTGATGGGCGTAGAAGCTTCTACAGGTTTGTCTTTTCTGCAGGCACCTGACCACGCCCTCGTGTCCAGTGGGCAAGGCCCCGTGGTCAGTCCTCTGTTGTCTTGTTTTTGCTTTGGGGATGCTGCCGAGGGGTCGGGCATGTCACGTTTATTCCTTTTCTTTGTATTTATGTTGGTTTTGGTTGTATATTTGTTCCTTTTGCTCGTTTAAGCTCATTTGATCCTGTAAATTCAAAAGGAAGACAAAAACACACTTTTTCCAACATTAGTACTAAAAAAAGGTTAGTTTTATGCCTTATTTGATGTAATTTATATGTTACATTTTGCACACATCAAATACCCCCACACTTGAATCTTTGCTTGTCTTCAAGCAAAACTCTATAATATGTGGCTTTACACACCCAAATGGAAGAGGTAGAAGAGAAGTTTTGGGCTTATCTTGAGTGTCGGGAATCCAAGATCTTTATTGGGTTTTATTTTTATTTTATTTACAATCTTATTCGTCATGATTTATTTAGAACAATTTATAAGAAAAATTACTTACCTGGGCATAACATGCCTCTTTAAAATTCCATTTATATACAAGTTCACATACCTCACGGGAGTTCACTCAACACTCAGCCGAAGATGTATTTTTGTGAAACACTCGAGACCGGCATGGAACTTACTTCTACCATATGCTTGCCAAGCAATCAAACCTCCTCCTTTTTAACTATAAACCTTTGTGAATATCAAGAGGACTTTGGGAAAGGGTTAGGCTTGGGCTAAGGATAGGTGGTTTTGGTTAGTGGTTAGTAAGAATGGCGAAAAGCGTAAAAAGCGTCGGTTATCCTAAAACTTTTTGTTTTTGTGACTTTTATTCAAACTAAGCATATTCAAACAAAGTTTCTTCAAGGAACTTGCTTGTTTATTGCAAGACTTTCATCTTTTTCATTTTTTTTTTTTTTTGATACGTCACAAGATAACCGAGCTTTTTACTAAAACAAGGGGTTGAAAAGAAAAAAAGGGTTTTGGTGGGTAAAGGGTGTTTGTTTTGTGGGTTTTGAAATGAAAAAGTTTAGGCACAAAGGGGTTAACTAGGAGGATTTTGGGTAGGTGATAAAAAATGAAAAATAATGGTGTTGAAAGGAAAATGGGTTAGTCCTAATGCCTCCATCATTTACTTACTTGGGTTCAAGTTGGTAAGGACTGGGAATGTATCGTCGTGGCAAGTTCTAGAGTCGTAAGAAACAAGCGGCTATTCACACAAGAAACGAAAAATGAGCATTTAGTTTAAAGATATATGCTTGTATGCTCAATCAAGGCTCAAAACTCACTTGTTGTGGAAATGAGTTTATAATGTGATCAAGTATATATAATCAAATTTTAATTAGATTTGTCATGCCTTTTCATAATTTTCTTATTTGGTTCTTTTTATCATGACGCTATCAGTTGTAAATTTGTAAAAATATAATCCTTTTTAGAGCTTGTTATTCCCAAATTAAACCAAGACAAGTAAAAAAATGGAAATTTTTGAAAAACTTTGGGGTGATTAGCGGTTCCAATAGATTTTTGTGTAAGGCTTGTTATTAGGACTTGCGAGATTCAAGGTTTTAGCATCCCCCCACACTTAAATTACACATTGTCCTCAATGTGTCCCAACAATAAGTTTTTAGGTTGATTGAATGTGTAAAAAGGTGTTGAAAAACAAGGTTTAGTGTTACTGGGCACCTGGCCACGACCTCGTGCTGGCCGAGCACGGCCCCGTGGTCAGAGTGCCAGTTACAGAAACTTACAGAAAGGTGGCCACAGGGCGTGCTTGGTGGCCACGAACCCGTGGTGGGCAGGTTTCAGACAAACAGCAGGTCAGGGGAGTGGGCACGGGGGCGTGGTCGCTGACCACAGCCCCGTGGTGACAGTCTGCAAATGATGATTACAGGTTTGTGGCTTTTCGTTTAGGTTTCCGGCCTTATGTAGCACTAATACTTAGTGCATCCAAGCTTCCTGGGTACCTGTTTTGCTTAAACACCACACCACACCACACCATACAATACATAACAAACATCCTAAACTTACCAAAGTTCATCATCCGTCATCACACATAAAACGAAAATAAAATGCAGAAAATAAAAAGTGTTTAGGAAAGTAAATTGTTCAAACTATGGCACGCAGGCCAGAAATTGTTTTGTGGGATAAAAAGGGTTAACCTGAGAAACTGACTCCAACATCACACCACCTCCAATTCCTCTGATCAGTCCATGTCCTCGTCTTCATCGTCTCCTCCTTGGTACACCATATGCTCCCGGATGTATGTAATGTCATCTTCAATGTCGGAGATGTTGCGCTCCATTGCTCCGACCCGGGTAAAGGTGTTGCTAGCCATGTTATAAGTGTTGCGGGTGCACAATAAGTTTTCCTGCAAAAGATGATGTAAACTTTGAAAGTTAGGAAAACCACCCCCTTGGGAAGAGGATGGACACGGTTGGCCTTGAAACTGAGGAGAAGGACGGTTCGGGTTGGCGTGAAGAACGAGGGCTGCTTCTGGGTTCCAAACGTGTCCTTGAGTGGTTTGGAAGCGGACTGTCCAGTCACCCGTTTCGTGGATGATCCCCAACGAACGGCATTGGGTGAGATCTACTTTTCCCGACCATGGACCCTTACGGAATGATTTCAGCATTCGTTGAACATAAGTCTTGAAGAGGCGGTAGATCCATCCCCCAAAGAAGATAGGTGTCGGGGAGGAAGCCAACTGATTTAGATGCATGTTACGGAGGAGTAGGTGTGGGATATCAAGAGGAACGCGGTTGTGGATGCAATACAAGACCGTAAGATCACGCAAGTTGACAACACCGGTGCTATCACGCCTTTGACTTAGAGAGTTGCTAAGGACCCTATGAATGTAGCGGTAGAGGGGGTCCCGCAACTGGGATCTCTTTGTGACACTTAGATCATATGCACCATCTTCGATTTGAGCCCACGCTATCTGGCGCATGTTAGTTGGGAGCTCACGGAGACCACCCGTGTTCTCCTCTTCACCGGACTCTTCCTCGGTGAACAGACCCACTTGCACTCCAAATTATGCGATAGAAATTGAAAGCACCGCTCCTGCACATCGAAACTGAACTCCTTCTCCGTCGAATGGCTCGGCCTTTTCTTTTAACGTGAAAGAACTGTAGAACTCCATGCTATACTCATGAACCGCATGGAGTCTTGTGCCGAGGGCCACCCTTAGTGGACCCGTGGCCAGTGCGTTGTAGCGAGCTAGTTGCCCCACAACTTCCAAGGTATCGAGGTACACTTGTTTTGGTGTTTCTTCGGGCCTTGTTTTCAGAATATCATAGCTGGCTTGGCAGTCCCACTCATTTGGCTTAAACTTAGTGAACTTGTTGGCCATCTCTGCGAAAGAGAACACAAAACAATCAACATGAAACGATAAATTTTCGAAGAAAACTGAAAACAGAAGGCTGGACACGGCCCCATGGCCAATGGCCACACCCCGTTTTCAGCTGAATACTCCTGGCCACGCCCCGTGCCGGCTGACCACGACCCCGTGGTCAGGGTTCTGTTTCCCAAAAATGTGATTTTTCGACCCGGTTTTGAAAACTTGAAATTTTTTGGTTGAGTAGGGGCGGTTTTCCCTAAAAATGAAACCCAAGTGCCGTTTTTCCAAAAACAAACCATTTACCCCTTCAATTTCATATTTTTCGGTTAAAAAACAAGGGTTTGAGGTTTCTGTTTGAAATCGGGCAAATCTACAAACAATTTTAGTTGATTTACTTCCTAAAACGTGCAACTACACTAATACTAACAGATCTAAGCAAGAATTGGGGGGTTTGGTTCGATTCAAGTTCAAGAACCCTAGATTTTTCCCCGAATTTTTGATGTTAATCTACATGCAAATCGTTAAACTAACTAACTAAGATGATAGATGTAACAACTCTCAAAATAAAACCAACACCCTCGATTATTTTCCGACACCCTAGTATATTTTAAAATATCCCAAAATGTCCCAAAATACACCCCATACGTGAAAATGGGCCTCAAATATATTAAATAGTATTAAAAATAAATAAAAATTTAAATTTTGGGATGAGGTGGGCCGCGTAGACCCACCCCAACCTTTACGTGGGCGGTATAGAGGTTTAAATCAGATTTCGTTGATTTATAAGTTGAGGCGGGCCGCGTGAACCCCAACTCAACCTTACGCGGGCCGCGTGAGATTAGAAATGTGGCGCAACCCTGGGCCGCCACCTGGCCCAACACATGTCGAGCCTACATAGTGATCCGGATGGGCTACACGTTCACCCGGAGTCAACGCGGGCCGCGTAAGCCTTGCCCTTATGTTACGCGGGCCGCGAGAAAGACATAATTTCAGCAACTATAAATAGATGGCCTTGGATCTCAGTCGAATTCGTTCAACGTTCTTTCTCAATCTCAATTTATGAATATTAGGCATAATACGCGGGTATTATACCCCCCTAATTAGCGAATTTCTGCTCCGTTGTAAGTATTATAACCCCTGGATACGTATTAGATACGCTGCCCGATTGATCTAGGGTTCCGTAATGGCTGTCGTGGTTCTGCCCGACGTAGTCATTGGAATGCCGACTCGGGGAGGGTATTACTAATGTTAAAATGGGTTATTAATACTAACGCGTGTACATTTGTGTAAATTATAGATTATCACCGGGAAACCCTTACGGAAAATCTAAGACAGCAATGTGAGTTGATCCGCTTTTTGTAAACCTTTTGTTAATTGTTTTTACAAAACCTTAAATACTTTTCCATGCGAATAACAGTTATTGAGTATTTGTAAGAATACAATTATGATGAGTATGTTGGGGTTTTGTATACAAAATTTGTTACCACCTGGTCAAGGAGTAACATGTCCACAAGTCGGGTTCGACAGTACCATGGATGTATTGTGATGTCTTGTAAACAAATATAATTGCGGGATCGCCCTCAATACTGTACACTGGGACTTTTTATTTAAACTTGATTAAACTAGGATTCACTCACCAGTATTTCCCACTGACAAATGTTTTTAAAACGCGTTTCAGGTAACAAACTGTAAAAGCCAAATAGAAGCCAGCTGGACAGCACTGAAGGCTTGGAAAAGTGGCAATAAAGTTACCTAAAAATAAAATAGAGGTTTTTATTAAATAAATAGGATTTATTCCTATAAAAACGCATGTACTATAAACTTGGGTTTTAACCTATTTGTTTAATGTTTTGAAAATGTGGAATTTTACTCTGATAAATATTTCCTAACTACGGTCCTGATGAAAAAAATCCGCTGCCAAATTAGACAACACACGATACCACCGAAACTGGCTCACAACCGCCCGTTCCTGGGGAACCTTGGATCGGGGGTTGCGACAGAAGGTGGTATCAGAGCTAAGCCACTGATTCAGCCACAGAGGTGTTCTGCTGACATCAAAATGTAAAGTGTTAGGAAATAAATTACGGAAATACGTGCATAACTATAATTAATTGTTATGTGTTATTTGACTATCTATTAGTTTACAGTATGAGCGACCCAGGACCATCTGACGCGTACCGTCAATTGTCTGGTTCGCCTAGAAGCGAAGGCACCTCCTCTTCTCAGCCTGCCCTCTCAGGGTACTCTGCTGATACAGAAGAAGGAATCTTTGTGTTTAAGGCTCAGTCCGTGGAGCCGTTTCCTCAGAAAAAGAGGGGATGGGTCAGTCGAGGGGCACACGAGCGTAGGAAGCGTATGAAAAAGTTACAAGAACAGAGAGCACTAGCCGCAGCCAAAAGAGAGACAGATGCCTATACCCAGGATATGATAAATAGAGGTATAGCCAACATCCACATCCTAGCAACCACTGTAGCTGACCCAAATCTTGAGCAAATAATAGCACCCCAACCACAGCCACCAATCCCAGACCAACCCATGGAGATAGAAAACCCTGAAAACCAAGTAGAGATGCATGACTTCAATCCGGAATAAATTCCTAGGGTACCAGCACCAAACCCCCTAGACCCAAATTACGATCCCTGGTGGAATGACGTTAGGGACTATGTGCAACGTTACCCGATACATGAAGACACGCCCATGCAGAACATAGGAGCCTATCCAGGTATGGACCCTTTAGATCCCTATTACCATGATGAATACATTAGGGAGATCTTAGAAGATCCTTACCGATTTCTGGCACTTTCACCCCTATATCAGGAACCCGCACCCCAGATTCCGAACCCAGTCCTAGAACCTGCACCCCGAATGAGTGTAGAAAACGTACTAGAACTTAGGACATTTGGTTAGAAAATTTTAGAAAGCAGTGAGAGAATGCGACAGGTGGGAGAGCGACTCGTATGGAAATACGATGAGCGAAATATAGATTTTTGGATGAATCCCTATCCGTGAATGTGACGGTGCAACGGTAGTGGTAATAATAATAATAAAATAATAAAATAATAAGATAATAAAATAAAATATGTGTGTATGGATGCCTATTACTATTAGTTTAATTCTATTTCAGTTGGTATTGTAATTTTTATTTCAGTACTGGTGTGTAATAGAAGCATAATAGTATATGAATAGAGTAAAGTCGCAATTATCGACGCTTTTGGCAAAAAATGCGTGTCATGTGATTGACTATATTAATATTATTATGTGATATTAATACGGGGTAAATGTTTAAAATTCAGATGGCCGATGAAGGAAATCAAGGAAATCTGAATAACGATAACCAGAGTAACATTAACGTGGTTAATGAGAATCCAAGCATCA